>CAJUYI010002116.1:205-29891 GCA_910591695.1 Galerucella pusilla
GAATATATAGAATATATAGAATATATAGAATATATAGAATATATAGATAATTATAGAAGGATAATAGAACCATATTTGGAAGAGACACAAAGTGGTTTCATAAAAGACGGAGGAGTTCAAGATCACATGTCTGCAAATCAACAGGTTATCAAAACAGATCACAAAAATCAAATATACATGGCCTTCATAGACTTACAAAAAGCCTTTGACAACACATCTAGAAGAACGATATGGAGCAGTTTGAAGAGAAGGGGAGTTGATGCCAGACAGTAGAACAGTAGGTAGAAGGAATTGATGAGTGGTAAGGAGAGCAGAAACCATTCGGACGCTCATTTGGGAAATAATTATGTTTTCCATGCTGTATTGTTTATACAACAAAATGGAGAAACCTACCATGACATATGTTTTTTCAGTATCGTGGTAGCAGACTCAAAATATGATGTTCAGGATGAAAGTGAACAAGCTAAAAAATTTTGCCTATCCTGCAAGTTTTTGTTGACGCTTCAAGTCCAATTAGGTGTTTCTTCTTAAAGAAACTGTCAATGCGTCTTTATTTTATGTAGATGTATTGTGGATTTGATCAGTAACGTTCGCTCCCTGAAGTTAATATTCAAGAGAGGGATAACAATTTACGTTAGAAGAGAACTTTACCTCTCCACTTACCTTATTTATCGTTTGGATTATAGTTAAGGTATGACTCGTTTCACAAGAGAGGGAGAAAGGAATTTAGAACTCCTCATCAACAAACTAATCTCACCGGCCATTATGTGCGCACTCTAGTTAATAATTCAAAATGAGACGTGAAAGTTTTCTTTATGATGTATAATATGATATTTCCACTTTGAAACAAACATAAACAAACAGTGGTGAAGTGACTTAGCGTACCTAGGTATTTTTTGGAAGAAATTAGTCTAACACGGAACAGTAACTAAAATCATAGTTTTGGGGTGGTTTCCGTAAAACATTTATTTATAATTATAGGACCCATGAAACTGTCGACTATTTTAATTTTGTAAACAAGATTAATTATTAGTTCAACAAGTAGGTAAGAGAAAATTCCAATTTCATTTTTATTTCGTTAATATTTTATAAAACGGAATGAGACAATTTTAAGGAGACTTTACACGGGAGTTTTAATCTGATTACAAGAAAGTGTTTGAAATGACTAGAGTCGTTTTTATAGGGCCGCTTTAACATTAATCAAACATAATTACTTTTCGCGAGATTTGATAATCAAACGTTTCAGATGAATCAAGTAAGAAAACTTGATTATAGAGGGTGGAAATAAAAAAAAAGATTAAATTCAGAGTCTCATTATTCAAAGATCTAGTAGTGCTAAGACAATCAAAGATACGGAAGCTACAGTTTAGAATGAATGATTGCCTAAGGTAGAGAACTTTAGTAAGAGTTTTGACAGGTACCTCAACAAAACTCTGCCATTAAAATGAGCACCTCAAAAAGTTCAAGCGTGTTGAGCTAGATGAATGAAGATTCTGTGGAATACGAAATGGGCACACTAAACCCCAATAGACATACATATAAGCAGTTCGAGAAAATACCAATTGACAAGGAGCTTCATGGCTCATAATACTTCAATAGCGGATCTTAACCACATGTATGCCAGGAAAGACAAATATTTCGACTGGTAGAAGAGACAAATCTTTACGATTCCTTTATTCTTTACAGCTTTTCCATGTCAGTCAATTTATATACACTTCTAGCGATTCTAAATTCGAGGAATTGGATTTAGGCTCATCCTTCTTATCCATAACCAATCCATATTTATGGCCTGTGGCTACTGGACCACGTCCAAGGACATCAAAACACCCACAAACACATATTTGTGATGGTGATTGTGTGATCCTGTATAAATGCGATATCTTGTTCCTTATTGAAACATTTGATAAAAAAGTGTACGATATTAAATTCAGTCAATTTATCCAGGACAGGTTTAATTAAGTTGTTCCGATCTTTTAACGATATAGTGTAGTTCCGCCCACCCTTTGAAACTGTATAAAACTGACGTTTCCAACACCTGAGTTGTACGAGGCATCTCGTATGACGAGATTAATGATTGTTTGCTAGAAGCGTTCATTAGGCTCGTGTATATACACCTAATCGATTCTGTAAAACAAAACCTCCGGACAGTTAATCCATAACGATGTCGAGTTAATTTGTAATATAAAGTCTATATTTTCCAGTGGAGGAATACGGTGCGGAAATATGCCAAATTGAATGTATTCATTTAACTGTATAGTATTTATAAGAAATCCTGAAACTTGTCAAATTTTAAATATAGGCATATTAACACGTGAAAATGTGATCTTTATTTCCAACTTCATTTTAGTGACATTTACAACCCAGTTTTTAGATGGGAATCAGCATCTTAGCATCGTACCTAAGTGGAAGACAAATAATTCTGGAAGCTGACGGTGAGCAGAGAACAAGGATGGTAAATAGTGGCGTTCCGCAGGGAACAGTACTGGGACCAGCCTTGTGGAATGTGCTATACAATGACCTCCCAGAAATGGAGCTACCCAAATGAACCGAATTAATAGGGTTTGCGGATGATGTAGCGCTTGTCGTTACAGCCAAGCATGAGGAAATTCTAATGGACAATGGGAACATAGCCCTACAGAGAATTGACAACTGACTTGAAAGCAGAAAATTGGAAATGGCACCGGAGAAGACTGAGGCCATGCTCCTCACGAAAAAGAGGAAAATATCGCCAATCCAATTCACAGTGAAAGGAGTCCCTATTCTTCCAAAGAACTCCGCTAAATACCTGTGAGTGTGGTTAGACACAAAAGTGACATTCTCTGTGCATAAGCAAGTCTATAGAGAAAGCTGAGAAGACCGTCAGTGCGCTGTCGAGACTGCTTCCGAATATGGGTGGTGCTACATCCTCAAAGCGCCGTATACTCTCAAGTGTTGTGCATTCGCAATTACTCTATGCTGGCTTCCTGCGGTAGCAAACAGACAGAAACTCAGGCGAAAACTAACAAGAATAAAGAGACTTATGCTAATCAGAGTATGCTCTGCCTACAGGACTGTATCTGCAGAAGCATTTGGAGTAATATCTGGTGTCCCGCCCATAGACTTAATGGCAAAGGAAAAGTGCGAAAAATATGATGGAACGCTGGGTTTGAATGCAAGAGCAAATCTGCTTACCGAATGGCAAGACAGATGGCAAAATGGCACTTACGGGCGCTGGACATGCAGGCTAATTCCAAACATCAAAACATGGGTTGAAAGAGGTTACGGTGAAGTGGATTACTTTATCACCCAAGCCTTATCGGGACACGGATGCTTTAAAAAGTATTTGTATGATAGACAGAAGAAGGCAAACGACCTATGTGTGTATTGCTCACTGTTAGATGATGCTGAACATACCCTATTTCATTGCCAAAGGTGGGCAGAAGCAATAGCTAAATTTGAAACAGCAGAAAGGGAAACCTTTCAACCAAACCAATATGATTGAAAGTCTGGTAAGGTCAGAACAAGGATGGCATAATGGATACAAAGTGATAAGGTCTAAAATCGAGACAAAAGAAAAGGAAGAGAGAGAAAACTCGACTATTTAGGAGACCACCGTAACGTGCTGAAGTAATGCGAAGGCGGTTCCAGTACGCTGCGTGTAAAGAGTGTGGAAGTTTTTCTAGTCGGTAGGCGACCCCCCTAAGAGGAATCGAATCCGACACATGGCCGGTGGCCATAACATCAGACCGGTATCATCTTGTAGAAGTTTTTTGTTACCACACACATCAAAAATAAATAAAAAAAAAGATAGGAATTATGGGCTCGTGATAGGTATACAGTTTGAAAGATCTCTCAATTTCCTATAAAAATTTCTTATCCTTCCCTAAATTCATTGCAATTTACCACAAACCTAACTTAATATTGGAAGAAATAAGTAAAGCCGAGAAAAAGAGAAGATCTGACCATTGGAAAGATCTAGTAGGACTTATACAATCAAAGACTCTTCTGGGTGACTACAACCTGTTGAGATCAAAAGAATGCATAAGTCTAAGAAAAACTGCGCTAAGAGTTTTGACAGGGATCTTAACGGGACATTGTCGCCTGAATGGGCACCTGAAAAAGCTCAAAATAGTGGAGGAAAAAGAATGCAGATTTTGTGGAATGGAAGAAGAAACCACCATCCACATACTTTCCAACTGCACAGCACTCCAGAATCCTAGAGCACAGCACCTGGGAGATTACTGGATAAAAGAGGAACATTTGCCTAAGTTGAAGCCTGCAGACATCCTAAAATTCCTCCGGGAAACAGGACTAAAGGAACTTCTAGTTTCTGAGACTCTCCTCATAAACTGAGTAGAAGTAAGGGGGCACAATAGATCTTTCAGGTCTCAGTGAATGTCACCCCAAAAATCACACATACTATATACATACATACAACTTGAGATTAATTGAGATTGATTGATTCGACACCACCGGTCGGAGGCTCAGAGTCCTCGGCACCTCAGCCTTTAGGCTTTTTGTGCTATTAGTTTGGTCGTTTATATGAAGAGACTAGTAGTCTTTATTAGGCTCAACAGTCTCCTCATTAGGTCCTTTTTGAAGAAATCTTTCCTGGGAATCTATATTTCCGATGAGATAATGCTTCACAGTCAAAGATAATGTTATAGGCTGTTTTCTCCTCTTCCATGCACACCCGACAAATAGGTTCCTCCCCATATATGTCTATTGTATGAATGTGCTTCCTCGGGGTACACTGACCGGTCAGTCAACCCGCTGAGGTTCAGTATTTCATTAGTCACTTTCTGCGAGAGCTTTTTGACCAGCAGTTTGCTGTTCTCCTGTTTTTGTACGTGTCTCCAGTACGACTGATGTTTAGTTTGAGTCCACCGAAATATACAACTACGTGCAGCAGTTTTAATATTCCAAATACTGGTTCAGGACCAAGACCTAACCTTAATTAGTTCTAATTTGGAGAAATCAATTGAGGAATTGGGAATTTATCGTTTACCTATATAAAAAATCCCACACCACGAATAAGCTTTGTAGAATATTCTATGTATAATGCTACAAACGGGTCTTTTAGGCTTTCTTCCATTGTTTCCTGTCTTTTGCTTTCGCCTTCCAGTTTGGGACTCCTTCCTCTTTCAGGTCTATAATTGCTTCATTATACGCTTTTTTATTAGGTCTACCTTTTATCTCCTGTTACGGTTCTAATCAACTGTAA
Organism: Galerucella pusilla; assembly: GCA_910591695.1. NCBI lineage: Eukaryota > Metazoa > Arthropoda > Insecta > Coleoptera > Chrysomelidae > Galerucella > Galerucella pusilla. The sequence continues at coordinate 5,409 of CAJUYI010002116.1, forward strand.
AGTTATTTGTATAATGATTGTGGATTTGGTAAATTTAAAATTTAAATATAAGTGCTTTGGCGCTCTCATTTGTCTATGAATCCTTGATTTGGAGGTCTATGGCTATAAGGTGAACACACCTTAGTGAGTGACATCGTGTCAATGAACGCTGATGTGAGAAATTCCCTCAGTTGTATTGTGGAGGATTGAAGGGATCGGTGATCTCTCTCTTTTTTCTTTTTGGAGCTTCTAGGCCGAACACGTGGTGTGGCTGATTAGAATTTACCAAAAATATTTAATTCCTAAAGTGTCATCTCATAGAGATCATTTTTAATTTAATGTGGCAGTAAACAAACGATAATAAATTGAAAAGTATTTTTGAGAAGGAAGCTCACATGTTTGAGGATTTCTTTGTGGTGTTGGCATTTTTCATGTTCCCATTTCAAATTTTAATATTGATGTTGGGACTGAATTGGTTTCTCATGTGGGAGTTATGTTCCGGTATGATAATGAAAACATTTGGTCGCGGCTACCATTTCTTTGCATCTGACAACCATCAGGAAATGGGGGTAGAGATGACCTGTCTTGTGGACTAGGAAGTTGAATAGGGTTGATAATGCCCAGTTAAGCCGCAAAAGTTATGTATAAAAATGTATATTTTTTGGTTTATTTAGTTCTCCAGACTTAAGTATAATTCTTTTATTTCTTTCACATAAGTAGGTTTTTAACAACCTTATCATTCATGTAAAAATTTTGTTTATTCATTTACTAGTTATTATTATCTTATTTTAGTAAAAATGTAAACTTTTCTGCAATTGCAAAAAGGGGTAGTATTCTTTGATTATACTGCTAGTGTGAGTAGTAGATTTTCAGTACGTTTCTGTCAAATGTAAGGTACTATTTTGTTTAAGATAATGTTTATTTGACTATGGTATGTACTAAGTTACAATTCTCATTATAGTGTTAAAATTTCCAGTGGGGAGATTAAAAGCTTTGGAGACGTAAATAATTCTTTTATTTCTTTTCTTAGGATAAATAAAGCATTCACATGCTGCCATGCTGTTGAAAATATAACATTTATCAATCACCTGGTGGATTTACCCTGCCTGGGTAAGAGTTTCATGAACAGGAAATCTGATCGCCTTCAACAACCTGAGGTAACACATTTCTTATTTTTACCTCTTGACCCTGAGATTGAGGAGGTAGCGACATAATACTAGTGGTGCAAGTGTTTATTTGAAAGTACAATAATTACCCTAACTATATATACTTATTTCATATTGATAAAGACAAACCTCAACAAAGGTTAGTGGATGAAAAATCCGTAACAGTCCATATCTATATTTTTTTTACTCTGGTGTCTATCTTTCGCTATATATATAGTCTTTTTGTTCCTAGTACACTGCTATTTCCTGTTCTCCAGATAAATATCTCATTTCTTGGTTTTTCTTTTCCATACTCCTCTTTTTCCCTCCCCATAATCTTCTAAGTATTTTCCTTTCCCATATGTTTACTTCATTTTCCTCCTCTTCACTCAATGCCTATGTTCCACTTGGAATTGTAGCTTGGTCTTTTTAGACACTTTCTTCGAAATTATTATTTAATACGCTCCTGCCTGTTTGCTTACTTTTGCTAGACTTGTTCACCTCCTCATCGCCATCCTTTTCAATAACTGTACCTAGGTGCAGATGTAGCTTTGGACTTATTCGAACTCCATTGATCTCTTTCTATTGCTTTTTAAAATGTGTTCGTTAAATAGAAAATGTTTACCCTATGCCTGAAAAAAGTGATCAATTATAGCAGCGCACAGCAAAAATTGGACGTATGATTGAAATGAAAAATTGTAGTGGATTCTACGCTTTGCCATTATCTTTAAAAAAAAGTTAATCCTTCTATAACGGAAGTTGAAGAGCGCCATTGGTTGAAGCGACAGGAAAAGGAGGTGTTTCATATTGAACTAGATATATACCCTCGCTTTCCGGATGATGACAAATGGACTTTCCCTAATCTAAGACCAGTGTGAAATTTTCTGCCGGAAAGCGCTTATCTTTTTTTTAAAGGCCAAAATTTATGCATCATTTGTTTTAACGCTGCTATATTTTTCGCCTTCATAGTCTCGTTTTTTCATTCATATATATATAAGCGTATCGATCATACCGATAAGTTGAAAATCCCTATCACGACTGAAACGTATACACATTCAAATACGTCCAGAGTGGTTTCCACTTCAATGACTACAAAGTGCAATAGAATAGTCTATTACAGATTACAATTACACTAAAATGATGGTTTTAGTTATCAAATATTGAGGAAGCGTTTTGGATTATTGGAAATAATGTTCAAGTTGACACTGGAGGTTCCTTTGTTAGCTCGATTCAATAACAACGTTAATTCATCTATATACAGGGTGGTCCGTAAGTAATGGGCCAAAGTGGATGGAAGATTCTTCGCCTAAAAATATTACAATCTGACGCAACTTTTTTTATAGGATATTGATGCTAAGAATGATACAGGGTGGCAAAGTTGAAATGTCAAAAATGTTTTTTCTCGGTAAATTAAAAGATTTTGGAGATACAAACGTAAAAATTTGAAGATAAAGGTTCTAGGACCTGGGAAATCATAATATATATAATATAATAATAAGTTTATTCATTATCATGAAAAATTACAAAATAATTATAGACACAAGATTACAAAGACAAAATAAAATAATTTTATGAGACTAATGTGATATCTGGCTGACAAACAAACCGATTTACCCACTAAGGCAATGCCTGAGTGTGGTGAAACTAAGGCATGGTTAGCTCGGTGTTCGTAACAGTAAGTACATACAATGAGTAAAGCAAATAGTGTCAAATAAAAAAACAAAACAGATAAGAGAAGTGACAGATATAATTTGAATATGTAAAAATTTTAGAGATTATGAATTGAAAACATTAAATAAAAAGACTAGAACTAAACTAGGACCAAAATAAATATATTTAATAATATTACATTACAATATTTTCAACTCCTATTAGGTTCAAATAGATCTTTAATTGCAGATCTTTCTTTTAACCGAAGGTAATTTTTAACTTTCTTTTTAAAAGAAAAAACACTTTTTGCATCCTTTATTTCTTTTGGGAGGTAGTTGTTCACTATATTGGCCAAGTATTCAAGAGATCGCATTGTATCAGTTTTTAGAGTAAATACTGTTTCTAGGGATTTCTCTTTTTTGTATCTGGTATTATGTGCATGATCTACATAAACTAGAAATCCCCTTCTCTTGAATTGCTGTATTGCAATGTTAAACAAATAAAGCTGCCGCATAGGTATCCATTACTTCATTATCTTTATATAATACATCAGATGGAAACAATCTTGGTTTTTTTAAAACTATTTTTTAAAACTGTTTTTGTAGGACTTCTACTTTCTTAAAATGAGTATTTGCAATACCTTCCCAAGCCAATATCCCATATCTCAGACGAGATTCTATGAGCGCAAAGTATAGTTTTCTCAACTGATGAGTGTCTAAAATATTCGCTAAGTTTTTAAATTTAAACAACATACTGCGTAGTGTTTTTTGTATTTGATTACTATGAAAATTCCATCGTAAATGACTGTCAATTGTCACTCCCAAATATTTAATGTTATCTGATGAATGCAATACAATATTTTCATTGTGACCTTGAATAGTTAAAAGTTATACGGAGGTAAAAAAGAAGCTAGACATGTAAAAGGTAAGTAACAAGTTTTATCGTAGTTTATATGGATAACTTTTTTTGTTTAAGGCAATCAAAAATTTTCACAAGATCACTTTCTGCTTTTTCTTTTAGTTGCATCCAAGTATCTGCACTATACACTATTGCAGTATCATCAGCAAAGGAGATCATCTCACCACTAGATTGAAATGCCAGTAAATTGTTTGAATATATTATAAGTAAAATTGGTCCTAGCACTGTCCCACATTCTACTAATTTCTTTTTACTAATAGAGCTGTTGATTTTAACATATTGATAACGGTCAGTTAGATAGCTTTTTATTAAGTTGTAGGCATTTCCTCTGAATCCTAGATCCTCCTAAGTTTCCAAAAGATTTGTGTGATCCACAGAATCAAAAGCTTTAGCTAGATCAAGAAATACACATAATGCTGGTTTGGTTTGGTCTATATATTTATATTTATATATATATAATATATATATATATATATATGTTATCCATTTCGATGTATTTTCTAGAGGGCGCCATAAAAGCTGTGGTGTTGGTGTAACTGTGAGATTAACGTATTTGTTATATTTTTACGATTCAAATATGTCCACTTCCAATGTTCTCCATTAGTTTTAAATAATTTGTGTTATTTCTAAAATCCTATGAAGCGCTATTGCTGATGTGTTGAATTTTCTCCGTCACATTAAAAATACATCAAGAGGAGTTTCGGGGAAATAATGGAAAGCTCAACTCACATAAAATGGATTGAATTAGAATAATTTACGATCATTAACAGATTAGTAAGTAATATTGATGGATCAAATGTTCAAAGGGGTGTCCAACGGAGTTTTTTGGAATGGTTAACACTATATTGCTAGATTTCAGCGTTGATAAGGTCCGGATCACTTTCACCTGGATTTAATGGAAATATATGCGTATGACAGTTAAAATGGGACTATTTGTATTTCTAATAGAAGGTCACTGGTGCTTTTAATGAATTGCCGTGCTTCAGAACTTGTTCAATTACCAAGCAGATTTAAACCGTTTACTTCTCACTTCGTTGAATAATATCTCTGTTAAATTTTAAAATATTGGTTCGTTATGGTTTTCCGCTATCCTTTGAATTCAAAGGTTCCTCGAACTTGGAAGTGGCTTGGTTACAACTTGTTCGATTACTCGGCCGATTTGTGACGTATTTGATAACCCGACCGGCCCTGACCGTTACGTCCCTCAAAGTACCAATTATTTGTTATAAATCCCTTTCCACTTTTCTCCGTTATTTCACTGGTCACTATAGAATTATAAATAAATCAGACCACAGGGTATTAATAGACCAAAAGCTGTTTCCGTTCGATTTTAACCATAACTTATTAATTGGAGGACTGACATTTGGCTTGTCCTTGTTGTAGTTAGTTAGTTAAAGAGAATTCAACAAGATCCCTGGAATTTTCCGTCACCTTCAACTGAGGTTATCTGGAACTCTTGACGCTGAGGGTCAAAGTAGTAGGAACCACGTGTAGGAAGAAGGCACTTCACAATCTTCTGGCTTCTCGTTACCGACATGCGACAGCCTGATACGATGCGCTTCTAGTTTTTCATGTCTTTTTGGATGGGTAACGACTCCCAGGAGGTTATATCAGCTTTTCTTTTCGCTATATTATCTGCTATTCCATTTTCTTTTATTCTCCTGAAAACGACGGTGAGGTGACAAAATCCCTTTCGCCTAGTTTATAGTGTTTTCCCAGGTATTCCCATACTATTTCAGAATTGATGACACCAGAACTCAGTGCTTCAATAGCTACTTCACTATCCGACATGACAATGATCCTCTACCTCATATATCTTTCATCAATATTCACTCCATTTACCATGGACTAGTCACCACAGACTCTTTTATATCATAGTTTGTAGATAAGAGATTCTTCCCTTAAAAAATATTACCAATTAAACCCAGTACAGTATAGTGTGTAGAACAGTGAAATATCCAAAGCATTGATATCAGTAGCATGGTGTTTTATTGCGCGAGAGGTCTATCTCCAAAAGAGGCTTTTCCTTGGATTATTAATTAACTTGTTATTTATTTACAGTGAATAGATCCCATGACGCCTTTGCATTCAAAGCCTAAGAGTCATGTATCGAGGTTCGTTCGGTCGTATTTCGTTTTTTTTTTTGAAAACAGAAAGACGAGGGATATCTAACCAAGAGGTTGAAGGTTAAAACTGAAAGTGCTTAAATGAAATATGCATGCAGCTAGAGATAATTGATTGAAGCTTCCATACAATACAAATCAGTTTCTCTCTTTTATCAATATTTACAAGATAAGCCTGTTTGAATTCATAATTTAATCTTATAATTACCTTTGAACTAATTATAACTAATGAACGTACTTATTAGGTAGCTAGTATTTGTCGCAATCATGATTTTCATGCAATAACAAGCAACCTGAAGATGAGATTTCGATTGTATACTGTCTTTGTACAGTAGTCAAATAAAAGAAAATAGATAATGTCAATCATTTTGATTCATTCTGTTATTTCAGTGTGTTAGGGGTTTTCCATGTTAAATTAGGGTTTATTTCTCTCTGTTTATTTCAAAGAGACTGTAGGTACAGGAGATCTTTATTGAACTTTAGCTTATTTTCATGGGATGGAAATTCAGTGAAATACACGCTATGGCACTTTTCGGCACCGAAATATCAAACAAAGCTATCTATAACCTGTCAACTTTTTTTTAACAATTCAACCTAACAGTGAATTTCATATGGATGTACAATTTTTAAATTTAAACCAAAAGTGTGTGAACTATGTATTTCATTATTTATTTCTATTCAATCATTAGGGTCCGGTGAACTATAGGGACACACGAATTTCTTAGTGATTTTGCGAAAAATCGATAGTACTCACCCATTTTGAGGATTATCCGTCGAAAAATTTGCGGGTTATACACAATTTACAGAGAAAAATCCAAAGAAAGATATTTTCTTGCCACTTGAACCTTCACTTTTGGACTAAATATTTTATACAAACAACCGTTTAAACGTATCACATTGAAAGTGATGAACAACATGTATTCTTGCTAATAATAACAACATTCCAGTGAGTTTTTTCAAAATATTGTTTAAATTACCACTTTTATAAATATATGTGAGAGGCTGCAAATTTGCATGAAAACAATTAAATCAAATGACAAATGAGTAAATGACATAGAAGCTCTAGCGTAAGCAGTAGTGTGTAACGCCCGTCAAAAATCAGCGAATTTTATAAAAGTGGTAATTTAAATAATGTTATGAAGAATCTGACTGAATTTTTTTAACAGATAGCGAGAATACATGTTCTTGATCACTCTCCTGTAAGTACAGTGCGATACAGTTTTTGGAACTTTAGTTCTTTACGCCAGGTTAAGTTTGAGCGACCAGGGGTCGCGACGCAAAATATCTGACCGTTACGCGTTACGTTACGCTACGTTATGTTACGTTGCTCCGTTATGTGCCTTGCTTGCGTGCTTGTGCCTCCTTAGTCTCTCTCTCGTTTACGAAGCAGCGATTCATAATAATATGCTCCTGCCGGGATTCGAACCCGGGCCGCCCGCGTGCAATGCGAGCATTCTAACCACTGAACCACCGATGCTATATTAAAATTCTATGCAAAGCTGGTATTCGGAGTGCTGGTGATCTACTTGAATTTGTTCGGATAAATGTTTACTATTATTTCCATAATTTTTTGCGCGATTAAGGGGTCTAGCACATTTACTTTTCGAAATACAGGGTGTTGAAATTTTGAAAACTTGAATGTTTTAATTCGATAACTTTAAAATGGATGGATAAATTGAATTGACATTTGGCAGGTTGTTTTTAAATGTAAGGGGGCATAGTTTGAAAGAAATTGTAGTTTGTGCAACTAATGTGGATATGATGGCCATATCGCACGAGGACGAAGTTTGAGCACGACGCCATTGGCGGAGTGCTCAATCGTTCAAGTGCGATATGGACAATCCATACGAGTCGAGCAGCATGTTTTTTCTACGATCCACTTAGGAAAAAAGCTAGGAAATAAAAATTTCTATAAAATGTAATATTACTTCAAATTAAAAATTCAACAATTCAATTTTATGTTTCCACTAATTTTGTGGTAAACGTACAGTTCTAGAATGTCCAATTTGTATAATGCTACGGTTTCCTTTTTTAAATATACCATGCTGTTGCCAGTCGGACTCCCTCATGAAGGGCACCGTACCATTATCTATAATAATGAATATTCTGCTAAATATTTCAAACGTCTACCTGTTGTCGTTATTAATATCAAGCAGAATAATTATTTAAAATTAAAATTAACAATAAAAAAAATTCCTCACGGGGAATCGAGAATGTGCAAATTGTTTATCTATAACGTCAGATGTATTACCTAACTTTTGCTTAAAAGGAACTAAAGTTCCTACCGTGTGTCCCGCGACACGTTCTACCTTTTTTTATAAAATATCGGGCCAAAAAGTGATGGCTCAGGTGGAGAAAAAAAAACTTTTATTGGATTTTTCTCTGTGAATTGTGTATAACCCGCAAATTTTTCAACGGATAATCTTCAAAATAGGTGAGTACTATCGATTTTTCACAAAATCAGTCAAAGAATCGTGTGTCCCTATAGTTCACCGGACCCTAATTTATCTATTGAGCTGCACAATTCGGACATTGAAAATACTCCTCCAGGGGGTCTATTCACTAACAGTGAGAGCTAAGAAAGTACACACTTAGAAAGTGCGCATGCGGGCTATATCATAATTTGCAATTTCGAGAGAGCTCGCATGCGCACTTTATAAGTGTGTAGGAGCTCTCACCGTTAGTGAATAGACCCCCAGATATTATCGAAAAGGCTCGAACTGCAACCGAAAATTTGATACCTGGGGTTTCAATACAAAATTGTTCAATTCCACAATTAATCATACATTCAACTGATTTTTCTATTTATGTTCATATTGTAAGGTCTTTCCGCTCTTGGTTTAAATAGAATAACTATATAAATTACTGTATTTCTTTCATTAATAAATGTGGCTGTAGAAAAATTATTGTTCACAACAATTGTGTACAAAAAAGGTAGAACGTGTCGCGGGTCACACGGTAGGAACTTTAGCTCCTTTCAAGCAAAAATTATGTAATACTCTGGACGTTATAGATAAACAATTTGCATATTCCTCGGTGGTCGAGTAGTAAGCAAACCAGACTTTCACGCGGGAGACCCGGGTTCGATTCCCCGTGAAAAAGTTTTTTTTTTTATTTTTGATTGTTAATTTTATTTTTAAATAATTATTCTGCTTGATTATTAATAACGACAACAGGTGGACGTTTGAAATATTCAGCAGAATATTCATTATTATAGATAATGGTACGGTACCCTTCATGAGGGAGTCCGACTGGCAACATCTACTTATAACAGCATCGTATATTTAAAAAGGGAAACCGTAGCATTATACATATTGGACATTCAAGAACTGTACGTTTACGACAGAAAATTAGTGGAAACATGAAATTGAATTGTTAAATTTTCAATTTGAAGTTATATTACAGTTTATAGAAATTTTTATTTTCTAGATTTTTTCTTAAGTGGGTCGTAGGAAAAATATGCTGTTCGACTCGTGTGGATTGTCCATATCGCACTTGAAAGATTGAGCACTCCGCCTACGGAGTCGTGCTCGAACTTCGTCCTCGTGCGATATGGTCATCATATACACGCGATCGTATTGAAATAAACTCCGAATAAAATAATTTAAATTTTTTCGAAATGAATGAAATGTCAAAAGTGACATTTATACTTCTCGATCAATTTAAATTTATTTTGCATTTTGGTGAAATTGTTATTTATTGCTATTTATTACTTTTCGACGTCTGAACGGTAAGTACATCACTTACCGATGAGTTAAACTTAGAAACCAGTAAACACAACCTACCATCCTGACATACTGTGAAGTGAATAAACAAAAAAGATCAATCGCGCAAAAAAAATTATGGAAATAATAGTAAACATTTATCCGAACAAATTCAAGTAGATCACCAGCACTGCGAATACCAGCTTTGCATATAAATTTAATATAGCATCGGTGGTTCAGTGGTAGAATGCTCGCCTTCCACGCGGGCGGCCCGGGTTCGATTCCCGGCCGAAGCATATGAATCGCTGCTTCGTAAACGAGAGAGAGACTCAGGAGAGAGCGCAAGCGAGGCACATAACGAAGCAACGTGACATAACGTAACGTAACGGTCAGATCTTTTGCGTCCCGACCCTCGGTCGCTCAAACATAACCTGGCGTAAAGAACTAAAGTTCCAAAAATCTCTTTACCCACTCACTAGATATGCAGCACTCGTGGGAAAAGTGACGCTTTGCGCACTAGTTGTACAAACTACTATTCAATGTAGCCTTCATCAACAACAATCTAGTGAAGTGAGGAAAAAGTACCTTTTCATGTGAATCAATGGGGTGTTGAAACGTTATCCGGTTTTTGATATTTTATTAATATATATTCGTACTTCTTTGCAAGAATCAATTTGAAATTTTCCAATTGGATATTCCAGGAGAAGCCTGGAAATTGAGGATTCCTAAATGTTTGCAGTTTTCCCTACAGGTACGTCACAAACCTAAACATGAATTTAGCCACTTTCTGATTATATGTTTTATGAACTCACCAACTCCTAATTCATTCACTATAACAGCAATATAACATAAGCATAACCTATATTTCAACACGGTTTTAAAAAAGATGACAACCGATTTGTGGTCCTATGCCAACCCTAATGTAGCTAACTTCTCTTTTAGTTTATTTACGTCACAGCATAAATGGCGAACTATTTAAATCATCCAAAAGTTGAATCTTCGAATCGACATAAAAATTGTTTGGGAATAAAAACAATCAAAGTAATTGATTCCTCATTATGATCTCGTCCACCTCTATCAGTATTAAGAAAGCTTTTCTAAGTAAAGCATCTTTAGAAAAACTAAAAATACTCTGCATGGACAAAAGATTAGTACAAGCGTTAAGGGGAATCTATCGGCAGCGATTTGACAAAATATCGAAGTATTTTTGGCAAAGAATTTTGAGGTAATGGATGTATTGAAAATTAAGAAAAAAGTATATCATGTAGATTAATGTTGAACTTAAAGTTCTCATCGAATTAAAACTTTGAAATGCTAACCAAATTTTGTTGAAAAAAATACGAATCATGAGGTAATTACACATATTAATCAAAGTTTGAGCCCTTGTAAAGAATTAAATATGGATTAAATGGAAAAACTAATTGATAAGAAGTCTAATTTGAAGCTTTATGAATACTATATAAAAATCTCAGAATCCTCAAATTACTTATGACCGTACAATTCCTCATTGAAATTCGGTTGCTACCACTAAAATATCGGATAAAAACCCATCTCTCGCTTTTCTATCCTTCTAAGACTGACATTGTCTCTCTGCTTCGGTAGTCGCGTGCCGTTCCATTGTTGATACAACGCTCGCCGGTCTCGGCGGTCTCCCAGTTCAGTACTGACGAAGCTTATAGAGTAGTACGTGAACCAAAATCCGCTTGGACCGCTTGGCTACCTACATGTTGCGGAGCTTTTATATTTCTAATAAAATTTTCGTTATGTGAACTTAAACGTGAGGACGTAGGGAAACAAAAAAATATACAAAGCATAATTGTGCAAGGTCGAATTTGGTAGATGCCCCTTAATAATAATACTCAAGTTTTTCGAAGAGTAGGATCTTAATTCCACTACTATCGATTTGTGACACCGCTGGGTCCATTTTTCAAACCAGGATTTAAATCAAATAGTAAATCACCTCAAAAACGATTGTTCTATTTTACACGAACGAAAATTAGGAAACACTCTACGTTCATCCGAAAAAATAATTTATTTCCTTACAAATTATTTACGGTGAGGCTAGGAGTATAATAGCAGGGGTTCCTAAGAAAAAAATAATGGCATGGTATAAACACATAAACAACATCGGACATCCATGTCACGCGAGTAAACAGAGATATTTAGTAGAAGTAGGGTATAGTCAATATAACGAGAGTAAACGATATTTTATCGACAAGAAATTGCTATACATAAAATTTCTGTGAACAACAGAAAAATTTGGTTGATTCTATCAAATATAACCTAATAAGAGTTAGGTTTCTACTGAGTCAGTGATCTATCATGGCTCACAAAATAAATTCAGCTCCTTAACAAAGCCTATAAGGTTATTTCGATAATGATATTTTGGGTCTAGGGGCGAGAGAGAAAGAGAGATACCCTACCAAACACTAGTTACCTAATTGAAGCCGCGGCGAGGAAGGCACGAAGTGTATACTATTTCATCATCTTCCAGAGGTATTTGGAGTGCAGCGGCACATTGTTGGTTCTTCTTATTGAGGCTAGTTGAGTTGAGTGATTCTTAAGCAACTTTGCTGCCTGAAAAAGTTTTTATTGCTTCATATGTGACATTGGTTCTCTCCAACCCCTCCACACATAGTTCAATGGAGTATATTTTTGCCTGAAATACAGGTGCATATGATTTCAAGGAGTTTGCTATTACGCCTGCACCAGAGCCTGAAGGAGCTTTGAGTCATCCCTTTACCAGCTCTGATCGTAGTCCTCCTAATAGAGGTGGTGTTAGGTCGGTATAAGGCAGGACATAGTTTAACTATAGAGGGGTCATGCCTGGGGATATTTCCAGAAAACTGGGTGTCAATCAGTAATCTGCTTCGCTTTTAATTCGCCTTCATTATGCGTGGTTCTATGTTGTCCATCTTGTTTTTCTTTCTAGAAATATATGGAGAGAGGTGGTCCAGAAAGATTCCCATGTCTGCTGAAGAGATTTATCTGGGCGCCGCAATATTTTCCACAGACCCTACACGACATATCCACAAGGATATTCTGGCCTGTTGGATAACTTTTTCCAAGTAAGCGTGGAATAACCTCATCAATTTAGGAAAGTTAAGGGATCTCTTTCAAGTTTATTTTCCCAGTGGAAGGAGCTATTACAGTTTTGACGGAGTTAATGGACAACTGTTCAGTTGGCACCAACTGTGAACATTGAACATTTTACTGAAAAACAGTACAAAATTCGGATTTTCTTTCCTTTACAACCCTGTCTAATGCGATTTTTAGATTATCCAGTTTCTACTCAAGGGCTGACTTAAAAAATTTTTGAAACTTGTTCAATACTGGCACCATTCTCGATGGAAACAACAAACAGGACGTCAGATTCATCTGGATACCATTCCACGTGGGAATCAAAGGTAGGTAATGAAGAAGCAGATCAAAAAGCACAAGAAGCAGTCTCTAAAAACTGGCTAGATTGTAGTCTATCGGTAGCAGCCGATTTGAAATCATACTTCAAAGATGAAACTATTAAACGCTGGAACTCACATTGGCATAACTTAGAATCGAAATTGAAATATATCAAATTCAATTGGCACGCCAAGTTGGCAGATGTATACTGAAATCAGAAGAAACCAGATACGTTTAGGACGTTTAGGACATACCAGATTCACTCATCAGCACTTAATTACAAAAGACGATCCTCCTTTCTGTCATGTATGCGATGAGATAATCAGCGTACATCACCTCCTAATCGATTGCCCTATGTATGATCTACAACGTAGAGCCCATAATATTCCAGAGAATATTAGCGAAGCCATTGGAAGTGCGTCGAATCCATCAAGAGTTATTTTTTTAACAAGTGTTGATGCACTATACAAAATCTAAACTGTACATATAATAATACAAAGTGTTTTCATCTATCATATAATTGAAGTTAACTTGAACATTTATTTGTGAATTTTGAATTTTTTTTAGGAATATAATATGTATTACACTGTGTAACCGCTAATGATCTTGCAGGTCGATGCGGATGATAGAAAAAAATAAAAATAAAAAAAAACAACCTCTCTTATGCAAAACTGATGTAATACTTTTCATGAGGAACCTTTAAAATTGCTTATTCCAGGACTATGCCACTTTATTTATTGTAGTTTCACCAAGTTGGTTCTCGGCTGTTCCTTCCAAAGTGATTTGTGAAATCGTTTTGCACATTTGTGTAACAAAATATGATTCTTTGACAAGAGCATAATTAGATATTCAAAATGACTAAGACTATTGAGATATAAATATGTGTTTCTTTTATTATTTTATTCAGTGTATTTTCTGTACATCTACGTATTTTCACCCATCTGATGATAATTCATTCACTCCTGAAACCATGTCGACTTTTAAAATTTTAATTCTCTAAGAATCCTGAATAATATTTACTGGAGTTCTACATACCTCTCATCTGCACGTAGAACACTACGAAGCTCCAAATCGATGTTTTCATCTTTGCCTGGAATAAAAAAGAAAGTAAATACATATAAGGGGAAAGTATCAGATTGTTTTAAGATTTTATAAAGCTAAATGTCCCTCAGGAAGTTCATTCTGTAGAAATTGGTGTCTTTTTCACGTGTTGTACAAACAGAAGTGAACTCGGGAAAGTTTTGATGAAAACTCAAGTTGTGAAATCCGAACAAAATAAATGATTTATTAAATATAATGTAGTTGTGGCATGTTCCATTACTGAAACCCTGATAGAGTCCAGTCATTGCAAGTATCTATCATCTCAGAATGAAATACGAGGGCGGTTTGACAGAGTGACTTTTCAGAGATTGGCAACACTTACGGTGATTATATTGTTAGTTTCCGCCATGTTTCTGATGTCATCTGTCAAATTTCTACATAAATCTGACGATTGACTAGTTTTGATGCTTATTTGAAAATTGTTTTTGTTATTCGGTAAATATTGAGGAAAATGAATTTTGAGTGTTATATAAACACTGTTTTAAGTGGAAAAAAAAAGAAAAACCGAGGAAAAGCTACATAAATATTATTCTGAATGTGGTCCATCCTATGATACTATTTGTGAGTGGTTCTCTTCCTTTAAAAGTGGCCATATCAACACGGATGATGCTGAACGTCCATGACCGTCATTTACTGTAACTACGCCAGAAATCTCCTATTAAAACATGAAATTTGAAGTGCCCTGTATATGTATCAATATGTGTTGACAAAATTTAAAGTATCTCGCAAGTATGCTCTTCTACCAACTGTTTAGCGCGAGTACATTATTTAGAGCGTTCAAACATTTTCTCAACATGGCTATCTACTTTAGCCAAAGAAAATTATGCAAATTAATGACTTAAGCGTATTCACGATATTACAATTACCATTTGCAATAGAGAGGGCTGTGAATGATATTGACAAATGAACGCAAGAGAACCTGTTGGGAAAGAAATATTACACAAACTCCATTATTCGGTGAATGAAAGCAATTTACAATGAATGAAATTCAAAAGATTCATTCCGTTCTGTTTTTTTTTTCATTAAAAAAAATTTCATAATTTGCGCTCGAGTTTGGTTTTGATTTATTGAAAATAAGCAGTAATAGATTTTAATCAATAATTTTTTTTTATTAGAATTTGCCTCGACAACTATGGCCATTGGCACTGTACATGAGACAAAAAGACATAAATACATACACTACATATATAAATATCAATCTAGTTTATATTTTGTGGTAGAGGTTAGTTGATTTGAGGAATTTCAATGTCTTTGGGATTTCAGTAGTGCAGTTTAAAAGCTCTTTCAGGTTTGGTGTTAGGTCTAGGCGCTTGTATGTAATGGTGTATTCCTGGCAGTCTGTGAGAATATGTTTGACGGTTAAAGGACTATTGCAGTGAGGGCAGATGGGAAGGTTTTCAGAAGACATCAAGTAACCATGTGTGTATCTGGTATGGTTGTTCCGCAATCGTCTGGTTAGGAAATCGAGGGAGGGATAGCCGATTAATGGTTGTATGTTGTTTTGCTGTCGTGCCAAAAATTTTGCCAGGACTCCTTGACGGACTTTTTGAATAATAGTTTTATGTCATCTGGGAGCTGGAACGTTGTTGTGGTGATGGAAGAAGAGGCTTCTTTAGCATGGTGGTCAGCGTTTTCATTGCCAGTAATTCCAATGTGAGATGGGAGCCAGATAAGACATACTGTTACATCACGAGCTGGGAGAGTTTGATAGATGTCATGGATGTTTTGAACTATTGGATGGTCAGTGAAGAAAGTGAATCGGTACGAATGGCGACGCGCTTGACAGGAGAAGAGATTTGCTTGAATGCTTGGAAGATGCTATACAACTCACCAGTGTGAACGCTACATGTTGAGGACAATAATTATTTTCAGTAAATTCCTTGAATTTGTGTAAGAGACGTAAGTTATAGTAAACTACACACTCACGAGTACATTCATTATTAATATTATTGTTATACGGGTTGGGATAAAGTATGGCACCAAGTAAATAACTTAAACGAAAAGAACGATATTCATGAAAATTTGCAGGTAAGTGCAATGGAACAAAATGCAGCTGATGTACATTTTTTTGTTAATAATATACTCTCGGATTAACCGGAAATGCCATCAACTTCTTCAATTCAAATGGGGAACTGTACCTTATACGGATGATACTTTTCACTTTTTAATATCTTTCCTACAGATCGTCGACTGATACCATGGTTTAGTGCCAAATTTGTGGTGAAAGTTTGAGGTAATTCTTCTAAATCGATTGCAATCTTTTGTTTAACAGTTTCGTTCGCTGCTGTCCGCGGTCTTCCAGGTCTTAGCAAATTTTTCACCATCCCAGTTGTATTGAAACGTTGTGATGTTTTAGTTTCTGTTGAGCGCGATATAGGATTTCTCTCCGGATGCAAATTATCAAAAATATGATATACTTTTTCATGAGTTCTAGCACTATCACCCTAACCGATCATCATAAAAATTTCACTGCGCTCTTTTTCACTTAATTGAACCATTCTAAATTGTAAAATTTATTTCCGTCAATGGGCTCGTTTACTAAAATTTTTAAATCATTTTTAACTGTCGTTAAACAAAGTACCAAGGATGAAAATATGATTCTGAAAATTTCATGTCAATAGAATATGTCCTAATACAACCTAATACAACCGAATACAACCAAAAACAAGCATACCGTCTCGGGGCGAAGACTATGACCGTGACGTCACGACATATGAAAGTTAATGTGCACAAACACTACGCTTCTGACTGAAACGTGCCTCGCGTAGAATTTATTTATTTTGAATTACTCGCAAAATTTTGTGTGAATAAAATGAAATGTGTGGACCTAATTTTAAAAAAGCTGACTCATTAAATCTTCCAGAAGTGGACTTGCTAATGATTATATTAACGAACTAAACGCCCAAGAACTTTGCAGAGAAGTCAATAAAGTTCTGGACGTAGATATTGAAGAACGTGATATAAACAACTTCTTTTCTTTAGGTAATTATTGAGCTTTTTAATCAAAAACACGAGTTTATTAAATTATAATTTTATACTATGTGACATATTGTTTTTGGCTGTTTTCCGGCAAGAATGATTGAAAATGTCAATATTTTCATAAATACATGCTCTCTCAAATGATATACAGGGTGATTCCAGATGTTTTATTTTATTCCTGGTCTGGTGGACAAAGTTACGGAGAAAACGCTATAGGTTACTCAGTAACAAATTGCAATTTTATTAACTGCAGACTGCTCAATTAAAGGAGCTTCTCCAAATGATATTTATGATGAATGTGTAGTGGACATTAAATCACCAATGTTGAAAAGAACAAGAAAAACTTATTTTGATGAAGCAGGTAATATTAGTTCCAAATGTTTACATCAGATTCAAATCCACATGCACCTCACTGGTAAAAAAAGCGATATTTGTTAGAGCTGATCCGGACTTTGAATCAAATAAAATAGTTTCTTTTAAAACATAATATACGCCAGTTTTGTTGATGATCTACTGAAAAAGATTACCTGTTTTTTGGAAAAAAGCAGTATCCATAAAATAAAATTTAATTTGTGAAGAACTGATCCATTATTTTATTAAATAATTTTGAACATTAATAACACCACAAGCTATAAGAACAATATCATCTAAGTACGTATTTAAAAAAAAATTAGATTAATACAAGCGTGTGGTTTTCAATAACCCTCTCAATATGGATTCACAACGTATTTTTTAAGGATTTTTATAACGATTCTTATTGAAGAAAAATAAAATCCTAAAAATACACAAATAATGTATGTTGACTTATCAGACTTTGAGTCTTTTCATGCTTTTCTGCCATTGCTTCCGTTTTTTTTGCATCCGTATCAATAGAAATAAATGTTTCATTAGATGTTTTAATCGTATTACTTTTACATTCTGGAGCTGCACAATATTTATAGCTTTTTTTACTCTGGTTCTGGTCCATTGTGTCGAATAGTTTAAATTATTTCTAAACGCTTTCATGTCACAAACATAGCACTGTTTAGAGTTTGCTAAAACGTATAATAAATAATAAATCTAACCTCGTTTTTACAATTCTTTTCACACTTAACTCAGTATGTATGAATTCAAAATAACAAGCGTTTTCAAAATCTATAAACCGGAAGTATCAGATGCATTTTTGTTCCATTGCACTCACCTGCAAATTTTCATAAATATCGTTCTTTTCGTTTAAAAGATATTTACTTGGTTCCATACTTTATCCCAACACTGTATATTTATCGTCGAAGATTGAAAGTTTTATATTTTAGGTTGGGTTGATGAGACTTGATGAAGTTTCATTGGTTACTATTTCTTGCATCTTATTCAGGCTTTTCACATAAATAAATGCTTACAATGAATAAATCCTTTCATTTGTTAATAAACACCTCCATTTTTTCCATGCAATACGAGGCACAGGCCAATAAAAAAGAACAACTACAATATTGACATTTCTAGTTCTCCTGAAGTAGAGAGGAAAAAACATTAAATAAATCTGTGACTGTTGTACAAGCCCTTTAGTTATAAATTAACACATTTGATTGATGCCTTACGAAGTACAGGCGAATGAAAAGAATAAAAAACAAGAACTGTCTCATTTCCAGTTTCCTTTGAATAAAGAAAAATGTACATACTGACAACATCACAAAATCTTGTTTTGCACCGTCATCGGATTTTAATCAACAGTAAAAACACAAGAGCCTTTTTTTTATCGGATACATTTACGAAACAGTTTTGCCAATCACTAATTTCACGAGAAAAACTGACATGATAAAATCGCGACACCGATGGTGGAATCATTTTATCCAATGTCAGTTTTTCGAGCAAATTTAGTGATTGGCAAAACTTTGAGTTAATGAGAAATTTATTTGATAAAAGAATAGCTCGAGTGTTTTTTGGCAAGATTAACTACAAAAAATATATGGATGAACAACTTAAATTATAAGTTACCAAACTTGCGACTCATTGTCATTGTGTAAAAGTGACATCCGCTTACTAGATATTGAGGAAGAGGAGCTTTTATAGCGATTATTTTTTTCACTTGTCAAAATCTGACATTTTGGTGGTTTTAACCAATAGCAATACATTATTCTAGCCAATCATTCGGTATTATACTGATAATTCTGCTTCCTCATCGATAAAACCTTGTTTACATCGAAACGTCAAAATTTTACTTTGAATTTGTCATTATTGACAACTAAAAGTGCTTCGAAGTTTATTGAAAAATGAACACAAACCGATTGAGTGCCATCACCCAAGAGAATATTAAACATTCAGGTAATACAAAATTTTAAATTTATGAAAAAAATAATCTTCCCAAATACAACTCGCTCTTAAAATTTTATCACATAATTTTTTATTTTCATCACTCAAACTTGTTTATTTGAGGCAAAAACATTCAAACAAACCGAATTTAGATAAAATCCCTCGTCCTAACGGACTCGTGATTTTATCAATCGGTTTGTTTTCAAAATTCTTGCCAAATAAACAAGTTTTCGTGAAAAAGAAAAAATTATCGATAAAATTTGAAGCACTCGTGGTATTACCTTTGATAAAAAAGGATGCACCTTTTTTATCGATGTCAAAGTGACAATAACATTTCCAGGTATATGACATTCCAACATTGGAGTTAAGTTATCAACAGTAAAAACACAAGAGCATTTTTTTATCGGATAAATTTACGAAACAGTTTTGCCAATCACTAATTTTACGAGAAAAACTGACATGATAAAATCGCGACACCGAAGGTGGAGCGATTCTATCTAATGTCAGTTTTTCGAGCAAATTTAGTGATTGGCAAAACTTTGAGTTAAAGAGAAATATATCTGATAAAAGAAAAGCTCGAGTGTTTTTTGGCAAGATAAATTAACGACAGAATATTGAAATTATAAGTAACCAAACTTGCGACTCATTGTCATTGTGCAAAAGTGACGTCCGCTTACTAGATATTGAGCTCGATATTGAGGAAGAGGAGTTTTTATCAATGTCAAAGTGACAATAACATTTCCAGGTATATAACATTCTAACATTGGAGTTAATTTATCAACAGTAAAAACACAAGAGCTTCATTTTTATCGGATAAATTTCTCTTTGTAACGAAACAGTTTTGCCAATCACTAATTTTACGAGAAAAACTGACATGATAAAATCGCGACACCGAAGGTGGAGCAATTTTATCTGATGTCAGTTTTTCGAGCAAATTTAGTGATTGGTAAAACATTGAGTTAAAGAGAAATTTATCTGATAAAAGAAAAGCTCGAGTGTTATTTGGCAAGATAAATTAACGACAGAATATATGGATTATATCCAAGCAGGGAGCAACGGAGGCCATGATAGGGCCAGAACCTTCCTGTGGAATTGCTAAATGCCTAACTAAGGAGAGCATCCACAAATGGATAAACAACCAGGCGTTGCGCTAGTGGTATGAAGTCAGGTCGTCCCTCTTCAAATGCTGATACAGCATTAGATGTTTTACTTAGTTTTGAAGAAGATTCGCACACTTCTGTCCGTAAAGTTAGTGGCGATATCGGTGTTGGCAAAACAACTATACAAAAACTAATCAAGCTTGAAAAATGGCATCCTTATAAAATTAAATTTGTGCAGGAATTAAACGATAGAAGAATCCAAATTTGCGAAAAAATGATGAATAGATATGTATCACCGAGACCCTCTCTTGATACAAAGCACTATTTTTTCTGATGAGGCCACTTTCACGTTAAATGGCGAGGTTAACCGTCAGAATTGTAGATACTGGGCAAAAGAAAACCCACACTGGAAGCGTGAGCATCATATACAATACCCGGAAAATGTGAATGTATGGGCTGGAATTGTGAGAAATTGAATCATGGGACCCTACTTTATCGAAGGTAATTTAAACGGGAAAACGAACCTTGAGTTTTTAAGGGGGTATCTCGTACCTACTTCACGTAATCTGCTTCCCAGCAGACGTAATCCTGGAGGTTTTGATTAAAGTTTATGGTTTAAACAGGATGGTGCACCTCCACATTATGCTGTAGATGCTAAAAGTTACTCAGATGAAATTTTTCCAAACAGGTGGATTGGTAGACGTGGACCTATTGTATGGCCAGCGAAGTCACCAGATTTCAACCCATACTCAAGAATTGAGAGAGAGAATTTGGACAGCAATAAACAATATTTTTCCAGGCACAATAAACAAGGTTCAACAACAAGGTACACCGTTTGGGTTACTGTCAAATACAGCAAAGACTGCAGTTGAAACATTTATATTCTGTCTGCTAGACAGTATTAATTTAGCTAATAAAGAATGCTGCGCGTTACTTTATGAGTACACACAAAACTATTGTATTTCTGTCCACCCTGTAACAATTGGAATTAACATGTGATACATTCTTGGAATCAGCTCAGTTAGAGTAATCCGAAAATTGATACAAAATGGGGATGTTCCATTAAAAAAAAATTACACAATTGGCATGGCAGATGACAGCCTATGAAAAGAATAAAGTTAGATATCGAGCTCTAAATATTGGGAGGACCACAATAGATCTGCAAAGGTCGCAGTGAGATAGGACATAGAGCCAATTCCAATCTAATGTAATCATTGGTATCTAGTTATTAACGCCATCTTCAACAGAGTTAAAACGGTGGAAATAGTTATATTATTATAAAATGCAATATCTTGGTCAGTAAAGTACACTTCTCGCATGCAAATGAAAATAGCTATTCATCCAACTAGTTGCAAAATGAACGTGTTTTTGCACTAGATGTGTGGATAGGACGACGAGCATAGCGAGTGGTCCAACACATCGTGTGCAAAAAACACGGCGTTTTGCATCGTGTTTGTATTCAAGATTTTTTGTAATTCAGCTGACGAAAATAAAAAAAGAAAATTTTCATTACGTTTCATTGAAATTTTAAATACTATCAAAGCCATGCTTGTTTGTTTCTATGGGGATAACCATTACAACAATGATCAAAACCTCAAATGTTAAGACATATTTGTCAAAATAACCACATTTATTTGTTAATTCTGCCCATTCTGTCTTTAAAAATGAGCGTTGAAGAAGTTGCAAAAGCTGTTGTAGCAAATTTGCTGCTAAGTAAGTCAAAGCAGCATATGGAACAGCTTATTCTAACTTCCGAAAGTGGTGCGAAGTGAAGAAGATAAATACTGAAAAAACGGTATCAGAAAAGGTTCTTCTTGCTTATTTCCCATTCAAAGCCAAAATATTCCAACCGTCGACGATGTTGAGTCACTATTCGATGTTACGAACTACAATCTATGTCAATAAAAATGTGGGTATCAGTAAGTTCACAAATTTGATTGCTTTTTTGAAAAGGAATGCGGAAGGACATCGGCCAAAAAAATCAAAAACATTTAGTAAGGAAGATTTCAGTAGATTTTTAATAGATGCTGATGATCACATTTATTTAGGTTTGAAAGTAATTTTCATAGTTGGGATAGCAGGAGGTTGCCTAAGAAATGAATTACTAAATATGCGGACCGAGAATGTTAGCGACTGCGGTTCTTTTATTAAAATAAGCATTCCAGATACGAAAACAAAGATTGAGAAAATTCTTACAATAACCGAAGGTGATGTTAATGGAATTAATCTGATTGCATTAGTCCGAAAATACATTCAAATGCGTCCAAACCATGTAAAAAATAATCGGTTTTTCCTCGGATATCGAAACGGAAAATGCAATATTCAACCTGTTGGCATCAACACATTTTCTGACACCCCCAAAAAAATAGCAACATTCCTTGGCTTGCAAAATCCTAAATTATACACTAGCCAAGCATTTGGCAGATCGTCTGCAACGTTACTGTCAGATGATGGTGCTGATATACAAACGTTGAAAAGGCATGGTGCATGGAAGTCCAACGCTGTTGCTGAAAATTATATTGACGAATCTATCAATAATAAAAGAAATACAGCTGAGAAGATACTTGGGCAAAATACATTGACAAATATCGACAATATCGCAGTTCCGAAATAAAGTACATCGACAAGCATAACAATGAATTCAAACGTGGCTGAGTTTTTTAATAATGATGTATCATCTGAGTGTATCATGAAGTAATGAACAAAAGGCAGCAGTATTCCGTAGCAATACGTTTCAAAACTGTACGTTTAATATTTATAATAAATAACAGTGATTTCTCAATAAAAATATTATAATATATGTAGTTGTCTAATTAATTTCATAATAAAACTAAGTAGGTATTCTTAGTAAAAATAAATGAATTTGTTGTCCCTGAGTGACAAAATAAACCATAAACCACGTTTTGTAACTAAAATGAGTGTCAAAATGATGACATTGCAAAAAATATATATAATGCAGGACAATAAAAATGGATAATGAGTATATATTTCAATCTGTAAAATTAAACAGCTTGTTTGATCTTCCTCCCGAAAAAGCGTAAATTTGAAGTTCGAACAAAACAATTTCGATTCGCAAACACAAACTTTATGATTACTTTTTGGCCCTTGTTAAGGTTATTAAGAAAACTAATTCAAACTGAATATACACTTCTTAATAAGTTCTCGCCTTTTCGAAATATGCTTGGTGTTTATTTTGTTCATTTTATAATGTTTAATCTACAGCTTCATGTTTTTTTCTCTCAAAATAGCCTTCTTTCCATAAAACATTCGTTGCATTTTCAACCGGCCTGCGGGAATTCGGGATATTCGTTGACATTTTCGTGGGCGTGCCTCCAATAATATTGGGACGTGTTATCTCCAACTCTCCAACCATTCATTGTATGTGTGTTCGAATACGTACAAAGTCCAACATGGTGCTTTGAGAATTGAAAATTGGAATTTCGTGCTACCAAAATCCTTTTGAAGTCACCAGCAGAGTACCGAAACCATTATTTGATGCTTTTACAAACCGTCCATCTGTTTTTTGGATAGTTGAACGTTTTATAGGAAATACGAGGAAAATTAATCCGTATCATATTGTTTTTAATTAATTCTGAAATGTTCCTCATGTTAGGTTAGGTTTGAGAAGAGTGAGCTTTTTAGTCACTCCACTGTGACTCCGAACTTCTATTATGGATCACTCCTTTTATATCTACACCAAAAAAACTCAACTTTCTCATCATGACGATATTGGTGAATATGATTAGATATAGAGTTCATATAATAACCTTCTTCTTGGTGTGCGTCATCGATTGTAAATGTCTCTTCTACACATTACGCTGGAAGGAATGGAAAAAAGTCTGGTCTGTGATCAATACTTATCAAAATATCACAATAATGAACCATTTAAATATATTACAAACGTTTGACTCAGAAAATTTGATGTGTTGATGTTTAGATTACGCGCAAGCGCGACATACCAATCGGGAGAAATTACAGCATTAAAAATAGTATGCAGACGTACCTTTCGTAGCGTCAATGTGTCTAACGTCTTTTTCTAATGTCCCTCTGACAAAATATTCCTATATACACGGAAAACAGCAGCATTTTGAAAGTTCCC
>CAJUYI010002116.1:29991-66651 GCA_910591695.1 Galerucella pusilla
TAGGTGATAGCCGAAGGTTCAAAATCTATATCGAACCGAAGGGCGCTAAACGGTTTTTAGGGGTGAAAACTACCCTTATTTGTCAAAAATCAAAAAATAACATCTTAAACCTGAAAATGGGTAAGATTTGGTTTGGATAAGTTGAATAATGATTGTTTTGAGCTTTGGAATACAATTTCACGAGCAATTTCATCATATTTCAACCCTTAAAAAGCAGCCCCTGTTACAGCTTAATGTAAAAAATATCACGAATCCTTAAAAATGATTTCGCCTCTGATTGATTTGCAAAAAAAATTGGGATTAGGCTCAACTCACCCTCTGCTTTATATATCATATCATACCGACGAACCCTGATTGTTTCTTAGGGGTGAAAACTGCCCCTAAATGTCAAAAATTAAAAAATAGCATTATAAATCTTAAGATAGGTGAAAATTGGTTTGAATTAGTGAAATGATGAATTTGTTACATTTCAAAATAAAATTTTATACTTTTTCAACCCTTAAAAATCAACTGTTATTAGTGTTATATGTGAAAAAAAATTTTTTGTCAAGAGAAACATAATTAATGCTAATAGGGATTTGCTCAATAATTCTGTTGTGAAAAAAATGTCTCACGTGCATTAAGTAACTTTTAAACCTTTAAAAACCACCCTTCACAACAATTTTTATAAACTATTGTAATAGATATAAATTGAAAAAAAGTAGACTTAAGTACAAAAAAAAATTATTAACATAAAAATGCGCTTTATTTTCACATAGATTAACATAAATAAATGATTACATTTACATTTACAATTACAAAAACAAATATGATTTTTAAATATCTGTATCAGCAGTTTGATCTTCATCGTGGTCGATGTCATCTTCATCTTCTTCGATCACTGGTGGACTATTATTGCAGTCTTCACCTGAGCACCCAGAACAAGTGGAATTGCAATATAATCCAACTGTTCTGCAACCGCATAATGCGCCGCACCCTTTTTTGCATCGGCAAAAAATCGTTTTTAAGAGTTCATCGGGTGCAGGTGGTTTTTTCATGCGCACGGGTAGTAATGAATCATCTTTGACATACCATCCCCAATTTGTTGCTCGGATGTTTTCATTTCCAAGCCACTGTTGAATTTGGAAGTAGCATCTTTTTGTATGTTCATCTAAGGCATCAACAGTTGGCAGAAGGGAAGACAGTTCAACCGCACTGCTTTTCGTTGTGACTTTGATGAACTGCTCATATCGCATCTTCTCGAGAAAATCTTCCAAATCTGTTATTTTTTTAACTTGGTGAGCTGCATGTCTTTAGCAGCTCCGTACAACATTATTGCACAGTATCTGCCAGCATCTAAAATTTCTTCAGGCTTAGCAGTACTACTGTAAAGAATTTCGGCATATTCTTTCGGTTTTTTAACGTATTTCCTTCATTTTTGATGATAAAAAGTTTATTCGAAAACGAATTTGTAGGGTCTTTCAAGAACTACAAGGATCTGTAAGTTAAATCTCTTTAGACCCTTTCGTTTTTGAATGGGGTGAGTTTAAAGGGCTAAAAAAGGTGGTGCTCGTGTGTAAATAGACGTTTTAAACGGCTATATCTCGTCAAATATTAACTGTACAAAAAATCTACTTACAGGAAAATGTTTGTCATAAAAAAGCTACAATTTCGTTCATTAACTTTGCTTGTACCTCTAATATTTTCGGAGTTATTTTGAAAGAAAGGGTAAAAAATAGAAAATTATGAAAAATAACTTTTTACTTTAAGCCATAATTTTTCAAAAACTATGAATTTTAAATTGGTCCAACTTTTTGGACATATTGACCATACATGTACAAAGAGAATTGCACAAGGGTAAAAAACAATTTTAATTAGGGGGGTAGTTAGGGGGTTGTTTTCACCGATTTTTTTGTATAAAAAATTCAGTACTGACATTATTTTTGTCATAATTCACTCAATTTTGATGCTACGGACCTTTTTTCTAAGAAGAAAGGTCTAATTATGCTCTTTGAAAAAGATTCTATGAGTTTTCCACGAAAAATGCATCATTTTTCCCATTTTTCCGGTATTTCACTTTGAATCTATCACATTTTGCATTTGGGAAAAAAAGCTAATCATTGATGGCCCATATCTCGGTACCTATTGATATTAGAAAAATTATAAAATGAGGGTTTTGCTTGTTTTTTTTAAAAGCTACAATTTTGCTCTCCACAGTTTTTTTGATAAAATGCATAATTTTCGAGTTATCCGCGAAAAACGTCGATTTTTTCCTCTAAAAAGCGTTACTTTCAATCGCGAATATTGATTTTACAAAAAAAATGTATGGAACATTTTTTGCTTAGAATCACTTTTTCAATCGATTCCTGTGGTTAAAATGTAATAAAAAATTTTCACCCCCGAGATGGGGTGGCAACCACCCCCAAGGCTTTAGCGCCCTTCGGTTCGATATAGATTTTGATCCTTGGGCTATCACCTACCTTCTGTTAAAATTTCAAGTCAATCCATGCTGGACGAAAAAATTTGCTAGGTGAAATGCTGCATTCCCTGTACTATATCTACACATATTGAGTCTTGAGTATGAAAACCCCAAAATATCATGGAAACTTTGTTATTTTAAATGGATCATCCTGTATATTTTCTGCTTTTTGAATTTCTCAAGCAATACTTACTGAATATTTTTCATGTAATGTTCCGTAAACCTAAATGTCATATTATTATCTCCGCCAAAGTTAAAATAATACTGACTTATAAAAAATGTTTTACATTTGACAGCCCTGTAGTAGCTACCCCTGACCTTTTATTTTCAAATGGCACCCCCTGTATATTTTCATTGAGAATTGCGTGTCATTCTATGTGGAATACAACGATAGCACATACTTGGTATTTTTTTCAATTAATAATAACAAAAGTATCATTATTTAATGAAGTATGATATTCAACTAAAATGCCTCTGATGCAATTCAAAAAACGAACACAGCAAGTGTTTAAATTATTTTCTGCAGAATCCATGCAAGCTGCAAAACGTGTTAAAAGCTTTCATGTTCATGTGCTGTAGCTGGTGTAACGCTACGACATGCTTCATAAATGCGTTCTTTTAAGATCATTTAAATCATAAAATATTTCAACCTAGAATTGTAATCTTGCATCAGAGCTGACCATAAGAGAATATTTTGCAAACTCTTGTTCACGCAAGATTTGCGAAATACTATCAGTCAAGATTCATATTTTTTGATAAACAGCTGTATTTTGTGTTATTTTGGTAAAGTCAATTTATTTTTGAAAAAGATAAAATTCTCTCTCAATTCGATATTCAGAATTCCCGCTTAAATTTATAGTTCCTGCGGCCAAACTTGAGATGGGTTTTAAAACAGTACTGACAACGTAAGAGCTACAATTCTAGGTTGAAGCATTTTATGATTCAAAGAATCTTGAAGAACGCATTCATGTAGCATCTTGGAGCGTAACACCAGCTATGATTCAGACAAGGCCAACTCAACAACACTTTTAACACGTTTTGCAGCTTGCAAGGATTCTGCAGGAAATATTTTGAAAATTTGCTGTGATTTTCTGTTCGTATTTTCAATTGCATCAGAGCTATTTTAGTTGAAATTCTACCTAATGAAATAATTATACTTTTGTTATTATTAATTATTAAAAAAAAATACCAAGTATGTGCTATCATTGTATTCCAAATATAATGACACGCAATTTTCAATGACAATATACAGGGTTGCCAAATGAAAAATATTTTATAAGCCATCCAATGCAGTTTTTTTATTTATTAAGTATCTTGTCAAATAAGCGAGATATGGCCTGTATATGATAACTTGGGACACCCGGTATAATACAGACATTTAATTTGAATTTCGACTTTTCCACCTCGTATTTTTGCCACTCGTACCGCAATATTGGAAAAATGGCGCCTAAAAGCAGTTTTTTGACAATACCTCCTTTCCGACTTATTTTTCATTAAAAACAATTATTATACAAAATAAAACTAAAGAAAATTACTCAAAATTCATGTATTCACCTTTTTTCCATAAAGTGGATAGTTTAGGCGTACAAGGGCCACAAATTGTACTTACACGAGTTTTGGCCAAAAAATTTATTTCCACACCGTCTTGAGGTAGATCGAGCTGCGTGTTTTTTAATGTGGTATCCCCAATATGCCTGATCCACATGAAATTCAATATCCTGGTTTTTTTAACGTATTCTCTTTCGCTTCGCTGTTCTCGATAGACCAGGTGCTGCGAATTAATAGTCTGTATTACCAATCGAAACTTCACAGACCGGAACTTCATCTACATCATCCGCGATGGTATCAGTTTCATCGCAATCTTATTCATTCTCAATTTGATAATAAGTGTGATCAATAATATTCTCCGTTTCATCTTCATCATCGCTGTATAATAATGGAACTTGCGAGCTACCACAGATACCGCTACAATTCGTGCATATAACAAAGCACTTCAAGCCAGCCCTTCTGCATCAATCCATCGGAATATTGTTGTCTTTTATCTGAATGCCCGCATTCATAACTCCAAGTGATTTTAGCAGTTCCAGCACCACCAATTTCTTGGGTCATATGGAAATGTATCCTTCCTCCTCCGATTTGTCCAGTGCTTATTGCAGCAAAGCGAGAGAGATCTCCTCCTAAGAGGAGTACACTTCCTGAATGGGTACCTCAAAAAGCTTGAACCACGGCTCAAGTTATCAGAGCAAGAAGAAAATAGTCTCTGGAATAGGAGAAGCAACCTTTCGCATACTTGAGGAATGCAAGAGACTATAGAATTCCAGAAGAATTCTGGATAGAAGAGGAAGACCTGCCTGAATTAAATCCTTTGTATATTCCCTTGATGGACCACTTCTAGTTTCTGAGACTTTCCCCAGGAACTAAGTAGAAAAAGAGGACACAATAGATATTTTATCGCCTGATTCGATTTAGTTACACAAAAGTATTTAGGTAAATATAACAAACCAGAATTGCATTGAAATTTCTCGTTATTGTCAAGCGAGCTATAATATTTCAATTCGATAACGGGCATTGATTTTGATCACGCCTTCAGAATATATAAGGAGAGGAAACAATCCGGATATTCAGCTTATTTTATTTTTGTATTCAACAAGTTTCAACTGAATCTCACATTGCTTTGAAAATTGAACGAATGAGCGGAAATTTGCTCCAAAATTTATAAATAGGTATATAAATAGTACATTCAATATCCTTCTTGGTGTGCGTCATCGTTTGTGACGTTAATTTGGGCTTCGGGTCGTTTAGTTTATTTGCTATTTGATAAATAATATCATCAGGATAGTATTCATCCATATTCGAAAAGGCTATGAAATGAATAATTACCAGCTTCTTTTTCTCACTGAGAATACTTTTATTTTTCAAAATGCTGATGATTTTCAGTGTGCTTAGGCATATTTTTGTATTATTTCAATAAATATAACAATAAGATTAATATTCACTTTTCATGAATAATAATTGACCGTGAACAACAACAACAAAGTACAGACCACACAAGAACTGTCACACTGTCAGACGTTAGGTACATTGCCGTTACGCAAAGTAAGTCTGCATCTTATTTTAAATGATGCAATTTCTCCCGATTTATAGGTCGCGCCTGCGCGTAATCTTTACATCAACTGGTCAATATTATGGACGGGCTCATCAGAACCCTACACAGAGTAGGATTTAACACCATAGGATATGCAGACGACCTGGTAATCCTATCTCAAGGTAAATACAACAGTACAATCAGAGATAGACTTCAGATAGCTTTAAATATAGTAACATGCTGTACTGTAAAAGAAGGGCTACGCAAGAAGGAGAAGGTAAGTACTTTGCTCTCTCACGCTTCAAGGCGAACCTATCAAGAAGGCAGAGGTAACCTACATGGTTGCCAGACGCACTTACGGCACTGAATGAGGACTGGCACACTGGTTGTACAAAATGGTTGTCATCCCCAGGCTTACATGTGCATCTCTGGTCTGGTGACCAAAGATCAGACAAACCTCTGCGTTGCTAAAACTAAGCAAGGTTCAAAGACTTGCATTCATTGGCATTACAGCCTACATAAGAGCGTACAATAACAGGCAGATCAGAATCTACAGTGAGTAAAGATGCCCTTTGAGCACTTCAGAGCTCTAAGGTAACATTTCGGCTGGTATGGGAATGCGGCAAAGAACTTAGAAGACTGGCGACTCGAAGAAGTGTGACACTGGAGTGGGTCCCAGTTCACAAATAAATTGCTAGCAATGAGAAAGCTGATGAACTCGCAAGAGCAGGATTGTCAACCCTGATGACCGGACCCGAACAAGCATTCGCAGATGCTCAACTAGATCATGGTTGAAAGGTGATAGGAAGAACAACACAATGAAGACTGGTCAAAATTACCCAGTACAGTTTAATTGTATACATAATATGATATCAATACCATCAATACCAATATCATGAACCATAAAATTATATTCGATCTCGTAAATGGCATGTGGAACCGATAGCAATATTGTTTATTGTATGGGGTAAATATAAACGGTTCTTAGCTCATCATTATATATTGTAATAATGGGAATAATAATGACTATAGTGGTAGCCATAAGTCCATTGGCTTTTTTAATCGTATTACCGCCTCCAGAATTATGTAGGGTTGACAGTTTTCATTGAAATGCACTGTATAAAACTACACGTGTTGATGAAAATTCATCTATGTAAATTATAAAAACGTCCTGCTGGAATAAATTACTGGATGTTTTTTATGCGTGATGAAAATCAGTATTTCTATCAAATAACACGGATCTGATAAAATCACTTGTAGCAATAAAAATGCAACAATCTGTTGTAAACAACGTAACGAATTAAATTGGAAATCCTGTGTTTTCAGACTTAATCAAATAACGAACAATTTTGATAGCCAGCTGTATCGATCTAACTACTATTTACTCATTCATAGAATGGTGGTATTTATACAGTTTGTTTTGGGATAACAAAAATATATGTCAAAGGAAAACTTTTTCTGTTTTGGATATATTTTTCTCCAAGTGAAGTTTATTGTGGTCTACAGTGCCTTGAAAAAATGACATAACATTTATAGCGTCTGGTAGCCCGATTGCTTTGAATGTTCCGTCTACAATTTATGATCCTAAGGCAGTATGCAATTTCAAACAATCCCTTGAGCAACTAAGTGAACACCACATAGTAATTCTGTTAAGGATGTTGGGGCATGAAGAAATTATAGATAATAATATTGCTGAATATCTCGCAATAGAGCTCGGACCCGAACCATTTTGTGATATCCCAAAAAGCAGCCCGAAAATGGGAAAATGAATCCAGTGCAGCCTACTGGAGAGAAGCTCAAGGCTACTATGCTTAATTGCTCTTGTGGCTTTAGAAATCTGATCTCAGAGTTATCACTTCTCACTTCTCACTCAGATACTATTTCTGTGAGATAGGTAAAGTGGATAGTGGAATATGGAGATTCAGCGATGATACAAATGCAATTGCACAGTTCGATTTGCTCCAAACTAGAAGTCTCAGACAACTGGATCTTTTGGACTTAAGTGCAGATGTAAAGCTTACAGAATAAATAGCATACTGCTTGAAGTCAAACGGGTCAAACGACTTCCTTGTGATCTTCAAGTGTGATAGTACAATCTTTTGATAGTTTCACCTGAATCATGATGTTCGATTTCCACATTTCTACTTTACCACCAAGTACCTTCGCCGCTCGGGATCGTATTCTCCTTACGACACAACGTTTTCGAGTAACCAACAAAATCTGAAAAAAGGTCTAAACAATTTTGCGGTATTATTACCCACAAAGGTAATGTTCCTCTCCTGGGATAGTGAAACTCACATAACACGTATTTAGGACCAAATTAAGCTATTCCAGTTTGCTGGAAATTAATTCACCACAACCCTTTTTTTATCTAGTATTGCCAGCTGAAATCTAAATTAAAATTTTTTGAAACTAGTTCCTTTGAAGCCACTAGGGGCGCTAAAACACAGGCCCAGAGCTCAACGTGGAAGTGTTCGATCCATTTGTACGTGAGGAGTCTAAGCGTCATTATGCTGCATACAAAGTAACAGCTTGCTTCTTTACGGGACGATAGCATTGGTTTTTGCAGCAATATCTTTAAAACTGTTAAGCAACAAATTGAATTTGTATTAGGCAGTTCAGTAAGTACTGGGACTCTGCACACTATAGAATTCTACCGGTCGCTTTCTACAGAAATGAAATAATAAGCTTTCCTGGAAAAATTGACAAAAGACATGTTAATATGGAGTCGAAAGTAGAAATATATAGTGTGCAGAGTCCCAGTACATATCATGTGACCTAATATGGCCGTCCAGTGCAAACATTGATCATGGTCCTTGGCATGGTTCTCGTCATCTGTATCTGTAGAGGAGGGAGGGTGAGTGTAGGCTCACACTACTTAGGCCACATGTGACCCATTGAACATCCTCTCGAGAAGTTTTCCTCCTAGCTCATCGTCCATCGTGTCCTTCCCAGGAAGGTGGACAGGTTCTTCGGCGCCAGCTTCTCAGGGTCGCCCAGGGTGATCTTGGCTAGACTGCATCCTTTAATTCTATCCCATTTCTTGTAGGCTTGAACATGTGTGTAACGTTTGGCTAGTTCCGCAATTGTCGAAGTCGTTAGGCCGTAGGAGTCACTGGGTCCTGAAATTTTCAGTCCTGGAGGTCTATTCTCAAACAGTGAAATTTTTTGTCGCTTGCGAGATTTTACTTCTTTATATACATCCTTGATTGACAAAAGTATAATCTCGTATGCGACAAGAAATGTCACTGTTTGAGAATAGACCCCCAGCTGCTTCCCTGGCTGAAGAATCGGCAAAACGATTACCTTCACTCCTGTCGAGCCCCTTAACCCACCTCAGGATATTATGGTTAACTGCCGAGGCATTAGCTATACCTTGGTGGCACTCTAGTACTAGCCCTGATATAACACGTTCTCTGTTCAAGGCTAATAGGGCTTGTCTACTATCACTTCTATCAGTGCAGATTGCTGTTTTTGCCAGGAATTCCTTTTCTGGTTAGTTCTTCTGTGGCAATTGAGATACCAGCAAGTTCTGTTTAAGCCACGCTGGTATTGTTTCCCATTCCCCACTTAATCCTTAGGCTTATTGCTCTGGAGTAAACTCCACATCCTGAGACTTCTTTCATTTTTGAACGATGTGTATATATGCGTTTTGCATTTGCAGCATCTGGCTCTGTGTTCTGTTTTATTTGAATTTTGTAGGGTTTATTAAACACAAACCTGAGTTCAATTGCATCATTGGCTGCCTGTAGCAGAGATAGCGCAGTAAGCGCCATAGGCTTAGCCTTAATTGGCCCACTCCTACTTCGGGGCTTACACCAGCCGTGTGCAATCGTACCAATGCCATTAACGCAACCTCCTTGACGTACAGGTACAGAGGCGTCAGACCAGTAATTAGTTTCATTGCCGTGGTTGGTGTTGTTCTCATGGCTCCTGTGATGCTTATTCACTGTATTTGATATAATTTTTGGATGGCAGTTGCTTGTAGAACCTTCGGTCCCCATGCAATTGCTCCATAGATTAACATGGGTCTTATCATTGCAATATAGATCCAGGTGACCACACGGGGTGACAGACCTCATGTGCTTCCCACTGTCCTCCGACACTGCTCATAAGCCACATATGCTTTTTTAGCTCTGTTGTGTAGGTGAGGGTTTCCTGTCGAGGGTATTTCACCTCTGGCATGGTTACTTTGGTAACTAGGTGGTCCCTCATTTCCTAAAACGTCTGTTAACTCTGTCCAACAGAGCAACCGTAATTTTATCCTGGGAAGTTTGTTCATTGTGAATTAAAGTTATTTGCACAGGAGGAAATTGAAAAGTATTCATCCAAATGACTTTGGAAGCGGCAAAAACAGAGACAAACCTGTATCAACGCCAGAAACAGAGGTGAGGTGATATTTACAAATGACAAGTGGTCCGTATATACGAAACAGTTTCCATGAAATCTGAAAATCCCTAGTAAATGCATTGAAATTATCGGTGATATACGGATCATAACCAATGTGAACAGATCTAGGAAATGTATGAACTCCTAGATATGGATATATATAGCTATTTGGTATTTTAACAGAGTTTTTGCACATTTACCAATGGAGTTTCTGTTTCAGGGAGGGGAGTGATACTTGAGCTTATTATTTTGAATATTATTTTAGCAATGCTTTACCTACTTGATTCCCCACTCATAATAAGGCATTGATGCTCCTTAATAGCGCTCAAGCAATAGTTTATGCGATCTTGTTACCGAAAGTAATATGGTTATTATCATACGCTTGAAGGAAACTAATATTTATCAGATCCCCGATGAGATCATGGTAATATCAAAGTTTATAGGTAATTACCAACTGATCTCGACTTTAAGCGGATATCAAACTAATTAGCGTTCCTATGGATATAATCCTGTATGTATACACGAACGGATGAATGCAGTTATAGAAGTCACATATGTGAGCCGAATCAAAAAATAAACAAAAAAGATTTATGAGCATAAGTGAGTTTTGAGAATCCTATTAAAGTTGGAATTCCAAGCGTATTCGAGCGAGAAAATATATAGAGCTATTCAGACTTGAGCACGACTCGATGTTTTTGTCTGGAGCGACAGATGGCTCTATGGAACGAACCAAACGGGCTTTCATTAAATAGTATCAAATCCAATTATTACGTTAATGTTTATGGAAGATCCCTTTTTTAAGTATTTCATAATATAATTTTGAAAAATTTGGTTGTTCAAAATTAATTAATGTTCCCCTGTCTAATTTAATCGTTCAAAGCTCTTGACGTCGCTCGGTCTAGGGTTTATGCAGATAGTGAATCGAATGGATTTAGGATTATTCTGGCACACACATTCACGCGCTCACTTGGTATAGAAGTGTAGATAAATAGCTGTAGGGTATGCGAGTGGGAATGATTTACTAATTTATATTAGTGACACTGTTCATTCCACCAACAACAGTGCAAGTATCATTACAATTATAGAACAGTATCACGCAAATGCGCATGAATTATGATTTTTTTCGCCTATCAATCATATCAGTAACAAAAATGGGGTACCTAGGAAGTATTATTCAGCAGCGCAAGGGCGAAATAGTATATTGTGTCACAAGCGCAGAAAATGAGCTTTAGCAGCCCGAGACTATTGGCAGATGGTTAAAGTCTGTTAATACGTTTCCTGGATCTGTGACACACACACCGAATAAACCAAAAATTGGAAAATATGGCAGAAAAATTTAACATCTACTAACGTCAAAGTAGTCAAGTGACAGATTGTGAAAATCTTTAAAAATCGACGCGATATTAATTTTCCGTCTTTTTGCTGCTAAACAATATTCTCCATCCTATTTTTGGTATTCATATAATTGGTTTTTTATCGTACACTATGAGAAAGTTCAATTTCACGAGCTTTAAAGAGGCGAGGAAATAAATTTTACGTTTCCACGCTAGCTGGCGCCCCAATTGACGGATTGAATCAAGATTGTTAATTTGATTGATAACCCACATGTAAGTGATTTCAATGACTTCGTTCAGAAGAAACAAAAACGAATCGCTTAAAATAAACACCATTAAACGTCAGTATAAAAATAAATTGTTAGTAGTTGTCAATATCTGTGAATTGAATCATAAGTTGTAGTATTTTGATGTTTGTTTGAAGTTATGATATATTGATAGGTTTGCCCCTTCAGTTACTGGACTAAGTTAATTGAGCAAGAAATAAACTCCATAAATCTTTATGTGCGCTTACTGATGTCTCACCTACCTACCTAATAGGATACCTATAATAGTATATTATATACCGCGGGACTGAAGTAGTACATTTAATCCTGAAGGTAAAGTTTATGGCCCGACCGCAGGGAGGGCCATAATTTACCTGAAGGATTAAATGTACTTCAGTCGCAAGGTATATACGATACTTTTCGTACTTCCGGTATGATTTTATTAATTATCCTATCTGTTACTCGTCAGTTACCTGCTGCATTAACCCAGGAAAGACTGGTCAATATGACGATCTGTCACAATATTAATTTGAATATTAACGTTAATTACCATTCTAATTAATTATATTTTTCAATAAAATATCCTTTAAATTCGTTTGTTTGTGATTTAATCGTTCCGGGAGTTTCGTCAATATTTAATCCCGGAGGGATTAAATGTGACACTTTAGTACCTGTCACAAGGGAGTGAAGTTGTCACTTTAGGCCCGGAAGTACGAAAAATAACTTTTGCATGTATATCGGTTAAAATGTAATTTAATTTAGCCCCTCGAAATTCTTAACAATTTTCAACCCAATTCCAACGCGTTTGTATATTTCCAAGTTAAGAGCTCAGGTGTTTTCATTAATGGTGGAATTAGGTTCGAGGGACGGCCAAAAAGTAATTACGTGACGGTACAAACAGCGACAATTCCGTTGTGTGCCCACAAATCTCCTAGGACTAGGGTAGTCGGACTACGTTTCCGCCATGCCACACTGGGTCAATTAGTAAATAGATCCGGTTATCTGTGTGGGCGGAGGCTATTTCTCAAAAATAATTCACAAATACGAGAAACACACAGTTTGAATATCCGTATTTTGAATGTTTCCATTGAAATGTTCATTTTTAAAGAGTCAATACATACTTATCTAAATAGAGGTTATAAGGTTACAAAGTTATGGTTTTAGGATAGATTCGATTCGGCAACCTTTTTTGGCTGCTGGTCAACATCAACCAGAATGTGAATGAAACGGACGTTTAAGTCAGTGATATTTTCAGTAGTAATACCCCTAGGATCTTGATAATACCGAGATAATTTTGTCATAGAGAATGCTGAGAGCGTGTTGCTTGATAATAGCCCAAGGCCGCAGGCGGATTATTTATTATTATCCAATCCAATGAAACTATTAGAAAGTTGAACGCATTGCTGCAAGTAAGCGGTGGAAAAAAACATAATATACAATAAAATGCGTTTTAAAACGCCTGGAAAATAGTGTGAGGAAATAGGGTCTCCAGCTGAATGACATAATGAGAACAGATAATAAACAATTGGATAGAGATCTGACTTTGCGAAAAATTTTAGACAATAGAAAGTACAATATCAAGAATACACACGAAATAAGCTACATAGGAATTATTATTGATAAAAGAAATGATAAATTAGAAGGAATTATCACAAGAATAACATAAACTGGAGCGCAAGAGCACTATCGAAGACATTTAAATTGAGAAAAGAAATTATCTTAAGATCCTTAGACTGACAGAATAAATAAGAAGAGAAATTACTAGAAATATGGGAGAGGAAAATACTAAACTTATATGAAAGCCTTTCAATGTCGACGGTAGTAAGGTCCCAGCGTATAAGATACTTAGGCACATAGAGAGACTTGCAAATAACAAAGCAACAAAAGAAGGAAATGAATATGAAAAAAGAAAGAGGTAATACCAAAAGAGAAGTGGATAGAAGAAGTAGAGAAGGACCTAGAGCTGTTGAACATACGTAGATGGAAAGAGGTGGCAAAATATAAAATTGAATTGGGAAAATAGCCTTATGTCGTCATGGCCCGTGGAGCAGATATTCAGCGTGCATTCTGAAGTGCCACTTCGGTAGGAAATTAATTAAGGATTCACCCTTAGGACTGACTCCATTGAAAATTAAATATTGCAAACCGTCAGTTTTGAATACTAAAATTAATGCCGCAATGTGTTGGTTCCCATACGTTTCAACAGCTTTCAAGAAAAAATATTTGCCGTAGTTGCGGTTTAAGGTAGAGACTTAAATTTTTAATCTTCCTTTATACTAAACCGTGGCGGATTTGTGCCTCGACGAGAATTTTATTTCGGGAAAAATAGTTATAAATTAAAACCCTCATATTTGTAGACCGTTAAAATGTCACCAACCTCCTTTTGGAGGTACTAAATTTCCATCCCCTTAATAGTTTAGACAGTAGCGCAAACGATTTAGTCGTCGTCTTTACTGAAATTAAAACTCGGTATCATCCCAGCATCTTCTTCTTCTTCGTCGCATTCAGTTATTTGACGTTAACTAGTTCCAGCGATGGAAAAATATCTGTGGAAACTTTTCAATGGACGTACTTTTAATGTTTGTATAAGGGAGCATCAACGAAACGAGAATAAAGCTCAAGATTCCTCGGTAAATAATGTGGTTTTGAGAATAATAATTGGCGGAAGTTGTCGAGATGGTGCTTAAAGTTACCTAAACAAAATGTTAACAATACTTCCTTCGCGGACAAAGCATGAATTACAAGAGTTTTTTTCAACTATGGAAATTCTTTAATGTTAACAGCAGCGTGGATCTTTTCTGCAAATTAGTGCTGCACTTTTTCAACAACTTCTTCTCTTTTTAGAATGGTCTTCTAGGCTGCCTGACTTAACTCCTTAAATAATATGCACACCGTTTATTTGGAGAAATTGTACAAAACAATACGTGCTTATACAGAGCACAATAGGTGCCGAGGGACACTGAAATTCACAATGAGACAATGCCTAAACAGTAAACCCAGACCTGTCACATCGTCCTAATTCCTAACAAAGTTGACTGGGTCTTCTGTGACGATAAACTAAAGCAAATAGCTGTTTGTATAAATACCTTCGGGCTCTGGTGCAGACCAAGGACAGAAGATTTCCTGAGAAAACATTGAATACTGCATTACAACTGGTTGTCTCAAAGTAGAAGGAATCTATAGATTAAACAAAAATCATTTGCACTGTTTTTCTTGATTTTCAAAGAGCGTTTGAGACAATAAACATACTTGGAAATGCACAAGAATGGTTAAGCAGTTACCTGAAAAATCGTTACCAACGAGTAAAAGTGAATATTTTTCAGTCCAGTAAACTTCTTGTGAAGTATGGAGTCCCTCAAGGAACAGTATAGGAGCCTCTTTTTTTCATTTTATATATCAATGATATTGTTAACTTCTGTGATATTCCATTAGTTTTAATTTTATTTGCTGATGACACTACACTTTCAGTAGAGGGTGAAAATGCAAAATATTATTAAATTGTTGTTAGAATCGTGGCTTATTAATAATGATTTGTATGTAAACACAAATAAAACAGTAGTGATGTTATTTAATAACAATAAACGTAATGTTGCATACGATATTAAGTTGTTCGGTCATACTGAATGTAAATACTTAGGTGTTATTATCGATGAGGATTTGAATTTTAAAAAACATGGTCAGTATGTTCATAAGAAAATTAGTTGAAAAATCAATTATTTCAGGAAAATAAGTTCAAATTTATCTATAATGACAAGAGTAACATTATATAAAACCATAATTGCACCACATTTTGAGTATTGTCCAACAATTTCATATTATTTTAGCAAGTCTGAGATGTCTGAATTACAGATTTCACAAAATAAAGCAATTGGGGTTATTTTAAGAGTAAATAGGTACACTGGTATTAAATATACTATGCTTGACCGTTTAGGATTTATGAGTGTTAATCAGCGAATGGTTTTACAGAACGTAATTTATATTTTATCAAATCCAATCTAATCTCTCTCTTCGTTGTCTAATAGGGCTACTGTCATTTGAATCATATTATAATGAGACCTGGACTATCGGAAGATCCGAAGTGCCATTTTAGGCTAAACTTAGACGGACCACAGCGTCACGTCACCACAACTTCATTATTGTGGTTGTTTGTGGTCGGAGGTCGTGGTTATATTGAAAAAGCAAAAGAATTAAAGAGGTACTCATACGAACGACTTCTTGTAGTTGATCTTAGCGACGGTCGCTATCTGTGGACGGTATTACCCACAAAATTGTCGTTGTTGGTGGTTCAAAGCAAACCACTCCTTGTTTCTCCTTACTGAAACTGATGAACACTACCGAACACCAATGTCGTTAATTGAAGTCGTCGTCAACGACAGATGACGACAACAAAAACATAAACTAGTCGCGTCGCTGGGGTCCGTCTGAGTTTAGCCACAACCACATTTATGAAGTTGTCGTGACGCGTCGCTGTGGCAAAGATTACAGAATATATATAAGATGTTTCACTCGTTCGAATTTATCGCGTAAAGCACCGATGCCGCTGGTGACTGTCTGGTGACTTGGATGGTACTTACAGTACGTCGCTACGTCCTTACTTGCATTTAATTTGGCATATTATACGGGACGTCGCCCGTCGAGCGCTGTTATTTTAGAACGGTGTTTATAATTGGTTGCTCGTGTTTTATATTTATATTGTATAGATTTTTTAAATTTATTAATTAATTGTTGAAATGAGCAAAAAATCATATTAATATTTTTTTCTTTAATAGCAAATCTTAAACACTAAATATTTTGTAATATTTGCTAATACAAAATTATATAATAGGGATATTATATAAACAAGTATATTAAGCAAGAAAACACAAAAAATTAACAGACTAATGAGAAAAATATAAAGCATAGAGTTGGGCTTGTTCGCATTTTTTTGGAAATTTTAGCTGATGTGTACTGAAATTACGTTACTGGCCGACGTTTGGAGCGCGGGAGTGGGAAGATATTTTGTACTCAACCTTTCGATACTGACTGTCTCTGAGACAGTGTGTTCAAGTGTGTTAGTACTTAAGGATTATGGGCCGGAGAATTTTGTTTATTTCATTTAGTCTCCTGTCTTCCAAAAGTATCAATAATATTATAAAATGTGTTGTGCTGTGATGGGTTGTTCCAGCAAGGTGGGGAAACCAGAAATATCCTTTTATCGTTTTCCCAAAGACGTTGAGAGGTGGGTATTGAATTAGTTATTATCAAATACAGAAGTCAAAGTCAAACTAGCGACACAAGTTTTTAGTCACTCAGTAGCAGTTGCAATGCACACATATATAGAATTTGGGTTAATTTCTGATGAGGCAAAAGCGACTGCAAATTTCTTTAATAAATGAATGATTTTTTTGATTTACTCAACTCCAGCAGCTTGGAAAATTATCAAGCATTTATGGGCACACAGGAGCAGTTAACATTATTGCAAGAGGTTTATGACTTGTTTGAT
Source organism: Galerucella pusilla (assembly GCA_910591695.1). Taxonomy (NCBI): domain Eukaryota; kingdom Metazoa; phylum Arthropoda; class Insecta; order Coleoptera; family Chrysomelidae; genus Galerucella; species Galerucella pusilla. Next base: position 47,006 of record CAJUYI010002116.1, read on the forward strand.
AAACTTGAGGTTTTTTCAATTATCTAAATAAAAGAGTTATAGTGTAACTAATGTTAATGTGATGACCTTGAATTGTATAACAAATTTTATGCAGGTTAATTTTAATCCACTATATTAATTTGAATTACATTTGAAAAGCATTTTTTCACAATATTCGAATTTATAAAACAATTTTATGCACTTCATTTGGCGGCTTTTTCATTCAAAGGGATAAAAATATGGGTCATCACATTGACAATAGTTACACTATACTAAGCAATTCAAATTTATATCTGGATGGGAAATAACCATTCAAGCAATTCTGTCATTATGGGAAACTCTAAAAAATGGCGAGGAAATAAATTTTTACTCACACGAAACCTCAATCAGGATTGCCTCGAAAACTTTTTTGGCCAAATACGAAGTTGCTGTGGTAATGCCAAAAATCCAACCCAGTACAATTTTGTAGCGCGTTTAAAAAGCTATTTTCTCTAAAAATTTTTGATCATTTTGAAGGCACAAACTGTATGGATGACGTAAACGAAGTTCTTTTAACTATTGATTCTGAAATAACAAAAGAATGCCTAGAACAGTTCACTTTTCCTACAGAAACTAAAAATGTACCTTTAAAAGTGTTTACAACAGATTACCAAAATCTATCAAGCCCAGAAGGAAATGCTTTAGTGCATGTTACGGGGTATTTGTTAATAAAATGTCTAATACAACATTCATGTGAAACATGCTTAAAATTTGCCCATTCGGCTGATAATTCAATAAACAGAGAAACTTTTTTCTGTGAACTAAAAGCTTACACGACAAAGGAGGATGAATTTAGTGGCTTATGTGTACCATCAAGGGACATTGTTGAGAACGTTATTGCGATGGAAAATATAGCTAACCAAAGGGAAATTGGTCAGTTCCTTTTGAACGAATTTACTAAATTTTCTTTTCATCATCCATGTAATCAATTTCCTTTCAAATATTATGCAAGTCTTTACACCAGAGTCCGTATATATTTTACTCTCAAATGTATATTGAAAGATTTGAAAGACAATAGATTAAATTTAACACATAAACCTAACTCCAGCCAAGCCGCCCTTAAAGCACTTCAGAGCTATAGGGTGACATCTCGGCTAGTATGGGAATGCGGCGAAGAACTTAGAAGACTGGCGACTCGGAACAGTGTAACACTGGAGTGGGTACCAGGTCATAAAGGAATCGCAGGCAATGAAAAAGCTGACGAACTCGCAAGAGTAGGATCGTCAACTCTGATGAACGGACCCGAACCTGCTGTGGGCATCCCCAGATGCTTAACCAGGTCATGGTTAAAAGGGTGGTTGAAAGAACAACACAAGAAATACTGGAAGAATACGACTGGGCAAATACATGGGAAGAAATTCATAAAAGAACCATCAGAAAAAGTAGCGAAAGAACTGCTCTCAATGAGCAGGAACAAACTGCGCACCACTACGGGGCTACTTACGGGACACTTTCCCACAAAGGAGCACCTAAACAAAATAGGGCTGTACAACGGAGACCTTACATGCAGAAGATGCAAAAAGGATACCGAAACAGCTCTGCATATACTATGCAACTGTGAGTCGCTGGACCACAGAAGGCAGAAACTTTATGGTAGAACCCAAATGACTCCAGAAGACTTCTACAATCAACCAGCTAAGAACCTGTATGAGCTAATACAGGGAACGGATTGGCTGAATAGGTTGTAGTCAGAACACTAGGAGTATCCACAATAAGCCCAGGAGGCTGAGGTGGTACCGGCGAAAGGACGGCTCCGAAGGGGAAAAAAAACTCCAAACTTAGTATTGTACAACATTTATAAATTTCTTCTGTATGTTCCTTGTGGTATATTATTCATTCTTTTTTTAATTTCTTGGGAAATTAAACCACAATATTTTTAAATTCTTTATTTCAACGTTTCGGTAGCGTTCCAGCTACCGTTGTCAAGAAAAAATAAGTAGAAATTAATTTTTATCCCTGACACAACAGAAAAAATTTGACAACTAGACAATCAAAAATTATTTTGAAGTTTGAGACTGCAAAATTGTGTTATCAAATTTTCTTTTAAGGTCCATTCATAGTAGATCATATCTGTGGCAAAATGTGAAATGAAATATTTCATTTTATGACATTCCAACGATATGATAGTCTACTAGAAATGGAATCCAGTGAAGTGCACGTTCCAGGAACGGTTTTTATTGGGATAGCGCGTTTTTTTCGCTTATATTGGAAATGTTGTTAATAAAACGCGTTTCTTGATAGTTTTTTTGTGTATGAATATTTAAGTTTTTGAAATATGTATACTCAGTTTTGTGATTTTGTGTATTGAAATGTGTATCGATTAACAACTATTCAAATTATAAATCATAAGAAAACCTGGATAAAAACTTATGATGCTATCCTGATAACGCAGGTAATTGATTATTGGAAATTTCTCTTTCTAACATTGGTAACCAAATTTGACTACATTCGGCTGAAATACTAGCTACACATTTATCTGCATTTAGTTGTATTAAAGCACTTTCTTTGATTTTCCGTCTTTTATTATTGGGTTCTTTTAATATTATTTTTGATGAATCCCATTGAATTTGATGACCCTCTTCCCAAGCATGTATTCAGCCGAATTCGGAAAGGCTATGGAATAAATAATTATCATTTTCTTTTTCTAACTGAAAATACTTGGGAACTTTCAAAATGCTGCTGTTTTCCGTGTATATAGGAATATTTTTCTATTATTTGAATAAATATAACAATAAGATTAATATTCACTCTTCATAAATAATAATTGACCGTAAGCAACAAAGTACAGACAAATGATGGGAACTGTCAGAGGGACATTAGAAAAAGACGTTAGACACATTGACGCTACGAAAGGTACGTCTGCATACTATTTTTAATGCTGTAATTTCTCCCGATTGGTATGTCGCGCTTGCGCGTAATCTAAACATCAACACATCAAATTTTCCGAGTCAAACGTTTGTAATATATTTAAATGGTTCATTATTGTGATAAAGGATTGATCACAGACCAGCCTTTACAATCGATGACGCACACCAAGAAAGTTATTATATGAACTCTATATCCAATTATATTCAGCAATATCGTCATGATGAGAAAGTTGAATTTTTTTGGTGTATAGATATAAATAGGAGTGATCTTTAATAGAGTTTCGGAGTCGCAGTGGAGGGACTAGAAAACTCACTCTCCACAAGCCTAACCTAACATGAGGCACATTTCAGAATTAATTAAAAACAATATGATACGAATTAATTTTCCTCGTATTTCCTATAAAACGTTCAACTATCCAAAAAACAGATGGACGGTTTGTAAAAGCATCAAATAATGGTTTCGGTACTCTGCTGGTGACTTCAAAAGGATTTTGGTAGCACGAAATTCCAATTTTCAATTCTCAAAGCACCATGTTGGACTTTGTACGTATTCGAACACACATACAATGAATGGTTGGAGAGTTGGAGATAACACGTCCCAATATTATTGGAGGCACGCCCACGAAAATGTCAACGAATATCCCGAATTCCCGCAGGCCGGCTGAAAATGCAACGAATGTTCCATGGAGAGAAGGCTATTTTGAGCAAAAAATCATGAAGCTGTAGATTAAACATTATAAAATGAACAAAATAAACACCAAGCATATTTCGAAAAGGCGAGAACTTTTTAAGAAGTGTATATTTAGTTTGAATTAGTTTTATTAATAACCTTAACAAGGGCCAAAAAGTAATCATAAACTTTGTGTTTGCGAATTCAAATTGTTTTGTTCGAACTTCAAGTTTACGCTTTTTCGGGAGGAAGATCAAACAAGCTGTTCAATTTTACGAACAGATTGCAATGAATACTCATTATATCAAATCCATTTTTATTGTCCTGCATTATATATTTTTTTGCAATTCATTTACGAAATGTCATCATTTGACACTCATTTTAGTTGCAAAACGTGGTTTATTTTGTCACTCAGTGACAAAATGAGATTTCATTTTGTCACTCAGGGACAACAAATTCATTTATTTTTACTAAGAATACCTACCTAGTTTTATTATGAAATTAATTAGACAACTACATATATTATAATATTTTTATTGAGAAATCACTGTTATTTATTATAAATATTAAACGTACAGTTTTGAAACGTATTGCCACGGAATACTGCTGCCTTTTGTTCATTACTTAATGATACACTCAGATGATACATCATTGTTAAAAAACTCAGCCACGTTTGAATTCATTGTTATGCTTGTCGATGTACTTTGTTTCGGAACTGCGATATTGTCATATTTGTCAATGTATTTTGCCCAAGTATCTTCACAGCTGTTTTTCCTTTATTATTGATAGATTCGTCAATATAATTTTCAGCAACAGCGTTGGACTTCCATCCACCATGCCTTTCGAACGTTTGTATATCAGCACCATCATCTGACAGTAACGTTGCAGACGATCTGCGAAATGCATGGCTAGTGTATAATTTAGGATTTTGCAAGCAAAGGAATGTAGCTATTTTTTTGGGGGTATCAGAAAATGTGTTGATGCCAACAGGTTGAATATTGCATTTTCCGTTTCGATATCCGAGGCAAAACCGATTATTTTTTACATGGTTTGGACGCATTTGAATGTATTTTCGGACTAATGCAATCAGATTAATTCCATCAACATCACCGCAGTCGCTAACATCCTCGGTCCGCATATTTAGTAATTCATTTCTTCGGCAACCTCCTGCTATCCCAACTATAAAAATTACTTTCAAACCTAAATGAATGTGATCATCAGCTTCTATTAAAAATCTACTGAAATCTTCCTTACTAAATGTTTTTGATTTTTTTGGCCGATGTCCTTCCGCATTCATTTTCAAAAAAGCAATCAAATTTGTAAACTTACTGATACCCACATTTTTATTGACATAGATTGTTGTTCGTAACATCGAATAGTGACTCCACATCGTCGACGGTTGGAATATTTTGGCTTAGAATGGAAAATAAGCAAGAAGAACCTTTTCTGATACCGTTTTTTCAGTATTTATCTTCTTCACTTCGCACCACTTTTGGAAGTTAGAATAAGCTGTTCCATATGCTGCTTTGACTTACTTAGCAGCAAATTTGCTACAACAGCTTTTGCAACTTCTTCAACGCTCATTTTTAAAGACAGAATGGGCAGAATTAACAAATAAATGTGGTTATTTTGACAAATATGTCTTAACATTTGAGGTTTTGATCATTGTTGTAATGGTTATCCCCATAGAAACAAACAAGCATGGCTTTGATAGTATTTAAAATTTCAATGAAACGTAATGAAAATTTTCTTTTTTTATTTTCGTCAGCTGAATTACAAAAAATCTTGAATACAAACACGATGCAAAACGCCGTGTTTTTTGCACACGATGTGTTGGACCACTCGCTATGCTCGTCGTCCTATCCACACATCTAGTGCAAAAACACGTTCATTTTGCAACTAGTTGGATGAATAGCTATTTTCATTTGCATGCGAGAAGTATACTTTACTGACCAAGATATTGCATTTTATAATAATATAACTATTTCCACCGTTTTAACTCTGTTGAAGATGGCGTTAATAACTAGATACCAATGATTACATTAGATTGGAATTGGCTCTATGTCCTATCTCACTGCGACCTTTGCAGATCTATTGTGGTCCTCCCAATATTTAGAGCTCGATATCTTACTTTATTCTTTTCATTAGACTCATCAGCCAGATACCGCCTCCCATGCGTAGCACTCTGCCTTCGGTTTTTTTCTTCTCTGAGTATTTGCTCCGCGGTTTCGTCTTCTTCTTGGCAGAACCTACATAGGCTTTCATCTGCTAGGCCAATTGTGTAATTTTTTTCAATGGAACATCCCCATTTTGTCTCAATTTTCGGATTACTCTAACTGAGCTGATTCCAAGAATGTATCACATGTTAATTCCAATTGTTACAGGGTGGACAAAAATACAATAGTTTTGTGTGTACTCATAAAGTAACGCGCAACATTCTTTATTAGCTAAATTAATACTGTCTAGCAGACAGAATATAAATGTTTCAACTGCAGTCTTTGCTGTATTTGACAGTAACCCAAACGGTGTACATTGTTGTTGAACCTTGTTTATTGTGCCTGGAAAAATATTGTGTATTGCTGTCCAAATTCTCTCTTTCAATTCTTGAGTATGGGTTGAAATCTGGTGACTTCGCTGGCCATACAATAGGTCCACGTCTACCAATCCACCTGTTTGGAAAAATTTCATCTGAGTAACTTTTAGCATCTACAGCATAATGTGGAGGTGCACCATCCTGTTTAAACTATAAACTTTAATCAAAACCTCCAGGATTACGTCTGCTGGGAAGCAGATTACGTGAAGTAGGTACGAGATACCCCCTTAAAAACTCAAGGTACGTTTCCCCGTTTAAATTACCGTCGATAAAGTAGGGTCCCATGATTCAATTTCTCACAATTCCAGCCCATACATTCACATTTTGCGGGTATTGTATATGATGCTCACGCTTCCAGTGTGGGTTTTCTTTTGCCCAGTATCTACAATTCTGACGGTTAACCTCGCCATTTAACGTGAAAGTGGCCTCATCAGAAAAAATAGTGCTTTGTATCAAGAGAGGGTCTCGGTGATACATATCTATTCATCATTTTTTCGCAAATTTGGATTCTTCTATCGTTCAATTCCTGCACAAATTTTATTTTATAAGGATGCCATTTTTCAAGCTTGATTAGTTTTTGTATAGTTGTTTTGCTAACACCGATATCGCCACTAACTTTACGGACAAAAGTGTGCGCATCTTCTTCAAAACTAAGTAAAACATCTAATGCTGTATCAGCATTTGCAGAGGGACGACCTGACTTCATACCGCTAGCGCAACGCCTGGTTGTTTATCCATTTGTGGATGCTCTTCTTAGTTAGGCATTTAGCAATTCCACAGGAAGGTTCTGGCCCTATCATGGCCTCCGCTGCTCCCTGCTTGGATATAATCCACATATTCTGTCGTTAATTTATCTTGCCAAAAAACACTCGAGCTTTTCTTTTATCAGATAAATTTCTCTTTAACTCAATGTTTTACCAATCACCAAATTTGCTCGAAAAACTGACATTAGATAAAATTGCTCCACCTTCGGTGTCGCGATTTTATCATGTCAGTTTTTCTCGTAAAATTAGTGATTGGCAAAACTGTTTCGTTACAAAGAGAAATTTATCCGATAAAAATGAAGCTCTTGTGTTTTTACTGTTGATAAATTAACTCCAATGTTAAAATGTCATATACCTGGAAATGTTATTGTCACTTTGACATCGATAAAAAAGGTGCATCCTTTTTTATCGCGATAAAAACTCCTCTTCCTCAATATCGAGCTCAATATCTAGTAAGCGGACGTCACTTTTGCACAATGACAATGAGTCGCAAGTTTGGTTACTTATAATTTCAATATTCTGTCGTTAATTTATCTTGCCAAAAAACACTCGAGCTTTTCTTTTATCAGATATATTTCTCTTTAACTCAAAGTTTTGCCAATCACTAAATTTGCTCGAAAAACTGACATTAGATACATTTATCATGACAGTTTTTCTCGTAAAATTAGTGATAGGCAAAACTGTTTCGTAAATTTATCCGATAAAAAAATGCTCTTGTGTTTTTACTGTTGATAACTTAACTCCAATGCTGGAATGTCATATACCTGGAAATGTTATTGTCCCTTTGACATCGATAAAAAAGGTGCATCCTTTTTTATCGCGACAAAAGCTCCTCTTCCTCAATATCTAGTAAGCGGATGTCACTTTTACACAATGACAATGAGTCGCAAGTTTGGTTACTTATAATTTAAGTTGTTCATCCATATATTTTGTCGTTAATCTTGCCAAAAAACACTCGAGCTATTCTTTTATCAAATAAATTTCTCTTTAACTCAAAGTTTTGCCAATCACTAAATTTGCTCGAAAAACTGACATTGGATAAAATCATTCCACCATCGGTGTCGCGATTTTATCATGTCAGTTTTTCTCGTGAAATTAGTGATTGGCAAAACTGTTTCGTAAATGTATCCGATAAAAAAAAGGCTCTTGTGTTTTTACTGTTGATTAAAATCCGATGACGGTGCAAAACAAGATTTTGTGATGTTGTCAGTATGTACATTTTTCTTTATTCAAAGGAAACTGGAAATGAGACAGTTCTTGTTTTTTATTCTTTTCATTCGCCTGTACTTCGTAAGGCATCAATCAAATGTGTTAATTTATAACTAAAGGGCTTGTACAACAGTCTCAGATTTATTAAATGTTTTTTCCTCTCTACTTCGGGAGAACCAGAAATGTCAATATTGTAGTTGTTCTTTTTTATTGGCCTGTGCCTCGTATAGCATGAAAAAAATGGAGGTGTTTACCAACAAATGAAAGGATTTATTCATTGTAAGCATTTATTCATGTAAAAAGCATGAATAAGATGCAAGAAATAGTAACCAATGAAACTTCATCAAGTCTCATCAACCCAATCTAAAATATAAAACTTTCAATCTTCGACGATAAATATACAGTGTTGGGATAAAGTATGGAACCAAGTAAATATCTTTTAAACGAAAAGAACGATATTTATGAAAATTTGCAGGTGAGTGCGATGGAACAAAAATGCATCTTCCGGTTTAACCGGAAATGCCATCAACTTCTTCAATTTAAATGGGACACCCTATACATTTTCATAGATTTTGAAAACGCTTGTTATTTTGAATTCATACATACTGAGTTAGGTGTGAAAAAAATTGTTAAAACGAGGAATATAGCACTTTAATAAACCTCCTTTGAGTTTTTTGCATTAGAGCAAAAAACTATTTAAATAAACTGATTGATGTTGTTTGTATGAATAGTAATAAATAAACGAGTACTGTTTAGTACGTCTTTTGTTCTCCAATTGCCAAATCATAATGGGCTCATTTACATTTTATTTTATTATTGGAAAGAGCACCTCATTTTGAGGCTCTGTGCAAAAAATCAGACGTCAGCGAGAAAAATTATAAACATTAAACAGCGCTCCTCTCCGAATTTCAGGCGTGACGTCATCTCATATGAAATCTCTCGTTAAGAGAGCGGATACCGCGCCGATCGGCTCTCGGTTAGATGACTACTAAGCTAGTATGGTTGAAATAATACCCTTCTTGGTGTGCGTCATCGATTGTGGTTCTCGGCATGTCGTTTATTTTATTGGCTATATTGACATAAAGTTAACCTTAAATTTGATAAATAAAATCATCAGGATCGTATTCTGACAAATTAGAAAAGGCTATGCAATTAATAATCAGCTTCTTTTTCTAACTGAAAATAATGAAAACTTTCAAAATACTGATGTTTTTCCGTGTATCCAAGCATATTTTTGTATTATTTAAATAAATATAACAATAATATTAATATTCCCTTTTGATAAATAATAATTGACCGTTAACAACAAAGTACAGACCTGTCGAGAACTGTCAGTGTGACAGTAGAAAAAGACGTAAGACACACTGCCGCTACGAAAGTAACGCCTTCATAGTATTTTAAATTCTCGATTGATAGGTTGAGCTTGCGCGTAATCTAAACATCAACCAATCAAATTTTTGTAAGTCAAAGATTAGGGTTAAGATTTGTAATACATTTAAACGGTTCATTATTGAGATATTTTTATTAGGATTAATCACACACCTGCCTTTTTTCCATTTCTTCCTACGTAATGTGTTAGAAAGACATTAACAATCGATGACGCACACCAAGAAGGGTATTATTTCAACTATAACAGTATTTTATTTTGCTAGCTTATATGCTTATTATTTATTATACTACGTTTTAGCAGTATTATGTTTGTGAAATGAGAACGTTTAGAAATAATTTAAACTATTCGACACAATGGACCAGAGCCAAAGTAAAAAAAGCTATAAATATTGTGCGGCTCCAGAATGTGAAAGTAATACGATTAAAACATCTAACAAAACAATCATTTCTATTGATAAGGATGCAAAAAAAACGGAAGCAATGGCAGAAAAGCATGAAAAGACTCAAAGCAATCACTGATAAGTCAACATACATTGTTTGTGTATTTTTAGGATTTTATTTTTCTTCAATAAGAATCGTTATAAATTACCTTAAAAAATACGTTGTGAATCCATATTGAGAGGGTTATTGAAAACCACATGCTTGTATTAATCTAAATTTTTTTAAATACGTACTTAGATGATATTGTTCTTATAGCTTGTGGTGTAATTAATATTCAAAATTATTTAATAGAATAATGATTCAGTCCTTCACAAATTAAATTTCATTAAATGGGTACTGCTTTTTCAGTAAATCATCAACAAAACTGGCGTATATTATGTTTTAAAAGAAACTATTTTATTTGATTCAAAGTCCGGATGATCAGCTCTAACAATTATCGCTTTTTTTACCAGTGAGGTGCATGTGGATTTGAATCTGATGTAAACATTTGAAACTAATATTACCTGCTTCATCAAAATAAGTTTTTCTTGTTGTTGTTTCAACATTGGTGATTTAATTTCCACTACACATTCATCATAAATAGCATTTGGAGAAGCTCCTTTAATTGGGTAGTCTGCAGTTAATAAAATTGCAATTTGTTACTGAGTAACCTATAGCGTTATCTCCGTAACTTTGTCCACCAGACCAGGAATAAAATAAAACATCTGGAATCACCCTGTATATTATTCGAGAGAGCATTTATTCATGAAAATATTGACATTTTCAATCATTCTTGCCGGAAAACAGCCAAAAACGATGTGTCACATAGTATAAAATTATAATTTAATAAACTCGTGTTTTTGATTAAAAAGCTCCATAATCACTAGCAAGTCCACTTCGGGGAGATTTAATGAGTCTGCTTTTTCAAAATTAGGTCCACACATTTTATTTTATTGACACAAAATTTTGCGAGTACCTAATTCAAAATAAATAAATTCTACGCGAGGCACGTTACAGTCAGAAGCGTAATGTTTGTGTACATTAACTTTCATAAGCGGTGACGTCACAGTCATAGTCTTCGCCCCGCTACGGTATGCTTGTTTAATTGGTTATATTAGTAGAACGACATATTCTATTGACATGAAATTTTCAGAATCATATTTTCATCCTTAGCACTTTGTTTTACGACAGTTAAAAATGATTTAAACATTTTAGTAAACGAGCCCATTGACGGAAATAAATTTTACAATTTAGAATGGTTCAATTAAGTGACATTTTGATAATGGTCGGTTATGGTGATAGTGCTAGAACTCATGAAGAAGTGTATCATATTTTTAATAATTTGCATCCGGAGAGAAATCCTCTATCACGCTCAACAGTAACTAAAACATCACAACGTTTTAATACAACTGGGATGGTGAAAAATTTGCTAAGACCTGGAAGACCGCGGACAGCAGCGAACGAAACTGTTAAACAAAAGATTGCAATCGATTTAGAAGAATTACCTCAAACTTCCACCACAAATTTGGCACTAAACCATGGTATCAGTCGACAATCTGTAGGAAAGATATTAAAAAGTGAAAAGTATCATCCGTATAAGGTACAGTTCCCCATTTGAATTAAAGAAGTTGATGGCATTTCCGGTTAATCCGAGAGTATATTATTAACAAAAAAATGTACATCAGCTGCATTTTGTTCCATTGCACTTACCTGCAAATTTTCATAAATATCTTTCTTTTCGTTTAAGTTATTTACTTGGTGCCATACTTTATCCCAACCCGTATAACAATAATATTAATAATGAATGTACTCGTGAGTGTGTAGTTTACTATAACTTACGTCTCTTACACAAATTCAAGGAATTCACTGAAAATAATTATTGTCCTCAACATGTAGCGTTCACACTGGTGAGTTGTATAGCATCTTCCAAGCATTCAAGCAAATCTCTTCTCCTGTCAAGCGCGTCGCCATTCGTACCGATTCACTTTCCTTAATTAATTCACTCAATACCATCTTCACTGATCATCCAATAGTTCAAAACATCCATGACATCTATCAAACTCTCCCAGCTCGTGATGTAACAGTATGTCTTATCTGGCTCACATCTCACATTGGAATTACTGGCAATGAAAACGCTGACCACCATGCTAAAGTAGCCTCTTCTTCCATCACCACAACAACGTTCCAGCTCCCAGATGACATAAAACTATTATTCAAAAAGTCCGTCAAGGAGTCCTGGCAAAATTTTTGGCACGACAGCAAAACGACATACAACCATTAATCGGCTATCCCTTCCTCGATTTCCTAACCAGGAGAGAAGCTGCTGTCATTAGACGATTGAGGAACAACCATACCAGATACACACATGGTTACTTGATGTCTTCTGAAAACTTTCCCGTCTGCCCTCACTGCAATAGTCCTTTAACCGTCAAACATATTCTCACAGACTGCCAGGAATACACCATTACATACAAGCGCCTAGACCTAACACCAAACCTGAAAGAGCTTTTAAATTGCACTACTGAAATCCCAAAGACATTGAAATTCCTCAAATCAACCTCTACCACAAAATATAAACTAGATTGATATTTATATATGTAGTGTATGTATTTATATGTCTTTTTGTCTTTTGTACAGTGCCAATGGCCATAGTTGTCGAGGCACTTAAATTCTAATAAAAAAAAAATTATTGATTAAAATCTATTACTGCTTATTTTCAATAAATCAAAAACAAACTCGAGCGCAAATTATGAAATTTTTTTTAATGAAAAAAAAAAAAACAGAACGGAATGAATCTTTTGAATTTCATTCATTGTAAATTGCTTCCATTCACCGAATAATGGAGTTTGTGTAATATTTCTTTCCCAACAGGTTCTCTGGCGTTCATTTGTCAATATCATTCACAGCCCTCTCTATTGCAAATGGTAATTGTAATATCGTGAATACGCTTAAGTCATTAATTTGCATAATTTTCTTTGGCTAAAGTAGATAGCCATGTTGAGAAAATGTTTGAACGCTCTAAATGATGTACTCGCGCTAAACAGTTGGTAGAAGAGCATACTTGCGAGATACTTTAAATTTTGTCAACACATATTGATACATATACAAGGAGCTTCTAATTTCATGTTTTAATAGGAGATTTCTGGCGTAGTTACAGTAAATGACGGTCATGGACGTTCAGCATCATCCGTGTTGATATGGCCACTTTTAAAGGAAGAGAACCACTCACAAATAATATCATAGGATGGACCACATTCAGAATAATATTTATGTAGCTTTTCCTCGGTTTTGCTTATTGTTTTTCCACTTAAAACAGTGTTTATATAGCACTCAAAATTCATTTTCCTCAATATTTACCGAATAAAAAAAATGAGCATTAAAACTAGTCAATCGTCAGATTTATGTACAAATTTGACAGATGACATCAGAAACATGGCGGAAACTAACAATATAATAACCGTGAGTGTTGCCAACCTCTGAAAAGTCACTCCGTCAAACCGCCCTCGTATTTCATTCTGAGATGATAGATACTTGCAATGACTGGACTCTATCAGGGTTTCAGTAATGGAAGATGCCACAACTACATTATATTTAATAAATCATTTATTTTGTTCGGATTTCACAACTTGAGTTTTCATCAAAACTTTTCCGAGTTCACTTCTGTTTGTACAACACGTGAAAAAGACACCAATTTCTACAGAATGAACTTCCTGAGGGACATTTAGCTTTATAAAATCTTAAAACAATCTGATACTTTCCCCTTATATGTATTTACTTTCTTTTTTATTCCAGGCAAAGATGAAAACATCGATTTGGAGCTTCGTAGTGTTCTACGTGCAGATGAGAGGTATGTAGAACTCCAGTAAATATTATTCAGGATTCTTAGAGAATTAAAATTTTAAAAGTCGACATGGTTTCAGGAGTGAATGAATTATCATCAGATGGGTCTAAATACGTATATATACAGAAAATACACTGAATAAAATAATAAGAGAAACACATATTTATATCTCAATAGTCTTAGTCATTTTGAATATCTAATTATGCTCTTGTTAAAGAATCATATTTTGTTATACAAATGTGCGGAACGATTTCACAAATCACTTCAAAAGGAACAGCCGAGAACCAATTTGGTGAAACTACAATAAATAAAGTGGCATAGTCCTGGAATAAGCAATTTTAAAGGTTCCTCATGAAAAGTATTACATCAGTTTTGCATAAGAGAGGTTGTTTTTTTTTATTTTTATTTTTTTCTATTATCCGCATCGACCTGCAAGATCATTAGCGGTTACACAGTGTAATACATATTATATTCCTAAACAAAATTCAAAATTTACGAATAAATGTTCAAGTTAACTTCAATTATATGATAGATGAAAACACTTTGTATTATTATATGTACAGTTTAGATTTTGTATAGTGCATCAACACTTGTTAAAAAAATAACTCTTGATGGATTCGACACACTTCCAATGGCTTCGCTAATATTCTCTGGAATATTATGGGCTCTACATTGTAGATCATACATAGGGCAATCGATTAGGAGGTGATGTACGCTGATTATCTCATCACATACATGACAGAAAGGAGGATCGTCTTTTGTAATTAAGTGCTGATGAGTGAATCTGGTATGTCCTAAACGTCCTAAACGTATCTGGTTTCTTCTGTTTTCAGTATACATCTGCCAACTTGGCGTGCCAAGGTCCAAAATTGAATTTGATATATTTCAATTTCGATTTTAAGTTATGCCAATGTGAGTTTTTTTTTAATTCTGTTATTTAACGTCGGTCTATTTCTGCGACTGTGGCTAATCACCGACGCCGGGAGCACTCTACCCCTAACCGGAAATTTTGGCGAACCCACTAGTGTTCCAACCAGTGGTAGCGTTCTTTAACGAGCCCAACATCCATGGACTCGGGACCTCGGTTTTACGGCTCATTGGTATAATGCCTGCGAGCTGTGATATGCTAGTCCGCTGCAGGCTGTACGGGCCCCATACGATGGTTTTCCCTGGCATGGTCGTCACCCATCCAAGTACTAACCATGTCCGACCTTGCTTGACTGTAATTATCGCATCGAACGCGTTCCACTACAGTGCTGGGTCGTCGCCCCCAATGTGAGTTCCAGCGTTTAATAGTTTCATCTTTGAAGTATGATTTCAAATCGGCTGCTACCGATAGACTACAATCTAGCCAGTTTTTAGAGACTGCTTCTTGTGCTTTTTGATCTGCTTCTTCATTACCTACCTCTGATTCCCACGTGAAATGGTATCCAGATGAATCTGACGTCCTGTTTGTTGTTTCCATCGAGAATGGTGCCAGTATTGAACAAGTTTCAAAAATTTTCAGCCCTTGAGTAGAAACTGGAGAATCTAAAAATCGCATTAGACAGGGTTGTAAAGGAAAGAAAATCCGAATTTTGTACTGTTTTTCAGTAAAATGTTCAATGTTCACAGTTGGTGCCAACTGAACAGTTGTCCATTAACTCCGTCAAAACTGTGATAGCTCCTTCCACTGGGAAAATAAACTTGAAGGAGATCCCTTAACTTTCCTAAATTGATGAGGTTATTCCACGCTTACTTGGAAAAAGTTATCCAACAGGCCAGAATATCCTTGTGGATATGTCGTGTAGGGTCTGTGGAAAATATTGCGGCGCCCAGATAAATCTCTAAGTGATAATTCTTAAGCAAAACAAAACCTGACACCAACAACAATCACATATGGAGCTATTGCTTGGTAGTCAAGAGCTTCACTCACAGCATACAACCCAAATAAGCTCTCCAAGAAACAGAGACTGGCTTGTCTGGCAACTGCTGGTGCTACTCCCACCACATCTTCAGCAGACATGGGAATCTTTCTGGACCACCTCTCCTCATATATTTCTAGAAAGAAAAACAAGATGGACAACATAGAACCACGCATAATGAAGGCGAATAAAAAGCGAAGCAGATTACTGATTGACACCCAGTTTTCTGGAAATAACCCCAGGCATGACCCCTCTATAGTTAAACTATGTCCTGCCTTATACCGACCTAACACCACCTCTATTAGGATGACTACGATCAGAGCTGGTAAAGGGATGACTCAAAGCTCCTTCAGGCTCTGGTGCAGGCGTAATAGCAAACTCCTTGAAATCATATGCACCTGTATTTCAGGCAAAAATATACTCCATTGAACTATGTGTGGAGAGGTTGGAGAGAACCAATGTCACATATGAAGCAATAAAAGATTCTTAAGCAAAGTTGCTTAAGAATCACTCAACTCAACTAGCCTCAATAAGAAGAACCAATAATGTGTCGCTGCACTCCAAATACCTCTGGAAGATGATGAAATAGTATACACTTCGTGCCTTCCTCGCCGCGGCTTCAATTAGGTAACTAGTGTTTGGTAGGGTATCTCTCTTTCTCTCTCGCCCCTAGACCTAAAATATCATTATCGAAATAACCTTATAGGCTTTGTTAAGGAGCTGAATTTATTTTGTGAGCCATGATAGATCACTGACTCAGTAGAAACCTAACTTTTATCAGGTTATATTTGATAGAATCAACCAAATTTATCTGTTGTTCACAAAAAATTTATGTATAGCAATTTCTTGTTGATAAAATATCGTTTACTCTCGTTATATTGACTATACCCTACTTCAACTAAATATCTCTGTTTACTCGCGTGACATGGATGTCCGATGTTGTTTATGTGTTCATACCATGCCATTATTTTTTTCTTAGGAACCCCTGCTATTATACTCCTAGCCTCACCGTAAATAATTTGTCAGGAAATGAATTATTTTTTCAGATGAACGTAGAGTGTTTCCTAATTTTTGTTCGTGTGAAATAAAACAATAGTTTTTGAGGTGATTTACTATTTGATTTAAATCCTGGTTTGAAAAATGGACCCGGCGCTATCACAAATCGATAGTAGTGGAATTGAGATCCTACTCTTTGAAAAACTTGAGTATTGTTATTAACGCTTGAACTAATGTTTTGTCCATGCAGAGTATTTTAAGTTTTTCTAAAGATGCTTTACTTAGAAAAGCTTTCTTAACAGGTACTGATAGAGGTGGACGAGATCATAATGAGGAATCAATTACTTTTAATGTTTTTATTCCCAAAAAAAATTTTATGTCGATTCGAAGATTCAACTTATGGATGATTTAAATAGTTCGCCATTTATACTGTGACGTACATACACTAAAAGAGAAGTTAGCTACATTAGGGATGACATCTTTTTTAAAACCGAGTTGAAATATAGGTTATGCTTATGTTATATTGCTGTTATAGTGAATGAATTAGGAGTTGGTGAGTTCATAAAACATATAATCAGAAAGTGGCTAAATTCATGTTTAGGTTTGTGACGTACCTGTAGGGAAAACTGCAAACATTTAGGAATCCTCAATTTCCAGGCTTCTCCTGGAATATCCAATTGGAAAATTTCAAATTGATTCTTGCAAAGAAGTACTAATATATATTAATAAAATATCAAAAACCGGATAACGTTTCAACACCCCATTGATTCACATGAAAAGGCACTTTTTCCTCACTTCACTAGATTGTTGTTGATGAAGGCTACATTGAATAGTAGTTTGTACAACTAGTGCGCAAAGCGTCACTTTTCCCACGAGTGCTGCATATCTAGTGAGTGGGAAAAGAGATTTTTGGAACTTTAGTTCTTCACGTCAGGTTATGTTTGAGCGACCGAGGGTCGGGACGCAAAAGATCTGACCGTTACGTTACGTTACGTTATGTCACGTTGCTTCGTTATGTGCCTCGCTTGCGCGCGTGTGCTCTCTCCTGAGTCTCTCTCTCGTTTACGAAGCAGCGATTCATATGCTTCGGCCGGGAATCGAATACGTGCCGCCCGCGTGAAAGGCGAGCATTCTACCACTGAACCACCGATGCTATATTAAATTTATATGCAAAGCTGGTATTCGCAGTGCTGGTGATCTACTTGAATTTGTTCGGATAAATATTTACTATTATTTCCATAATTTTTTTTGCGCGATTAATCTTTTTTGTTTATTCACTTTACAGTATGTCAGGATGGTAGGTTGTGTTTACTGGTTTCTAAGTTTAACACATCGGTAAGTGATGTACTTACCGTTCAGACGTCGAAAAGTAATAAATAGCAATAAATAACAATTTCACCAAAATGCAAAATAAATTTAAATTGATCGAGAAGTATAAATGTCACTTTTGACATTTCATTCATTTCGAAGAAATTTAAATTATTTTATTCGGAGTTTATTTCAATACGATCGCGTGTATATGATGACCATATCGCACGAGGACGAAGTTCGAGCACGACTCCGTAGGCGGAGAGCTCAATCTTTCAAGTGCGATATGGACAATCCACACGAGTCGAACAGCATATTTTTCCTACGACCCACTTAAGAAAAAATCTGGAAAATAAAAATTTCTATAAACTGTAATATAACTTCAAATTGAAAATTTAACAATTCAATTTTATGTTTCCACTAATTTTCTGTGGTAAACGTACAGTTCTTTAATGTCCAATATGTATAATGCTACGGTTTCCCTTTTTAAATATACGATGCTGTTATAAGTAGATGTTGCCAGTCGGACTCCCTCATGAAGGGTACCGTACCATTATCTATAATAATGAATAATCTGCTAAATATTTCAAACGTCCACCTGTTGTCGTTATTAATAATCAAGCAGAATAATTATTTAAAAATAAAATTAACAATCAAAAATAAAAAAAAACTTCTTCACGGGGAATCGAACCCGGGTCTCCCGCGTGATAGTCTGGTTTGCTCACTACTCGACCACCGAGGAATATGCAAATTGTTTATCTATAACGTCCAGAGTATTACATAATTTTCGCTTGAAAGGAGCTAAAGTTCCTACCGTGTGACCCGCGACACGTTCTACCTTTTTTGTACACAATTGTTGTGAACAATAATTTTTCTACAACCACATTTATTAATGAGAGAAATACAGTAATTTATATAGTTATTCTATTTAAACCAAGAGCGGAAAGACCTCACAATATGAACATAAATAGAAAAATCAGTTGAATGTATGATTAATTGTGGAATTGGACAATTTTGTATTGAAACCCCAGGTATCAAATTTTCGGTTGCAGTTCGAGCCTTTTCGATAATATCTGGGGGTCTATTCACTAACGGTGAGAGCTCCTACACACTTATAAAGTGCGCATGCGAGCTCTCTCGAAATTGCAAATTATGATATAGCCCGCATGCGCACTTTCTAAGTGTGTACTTTCTTAGCTCTCACTGTTAGTGAATAGACCCCCTGGAGGAGTATTTTCAATGTCCGAATTGTGCAGCTCAAAAGATAAATTAGGGTCCGGTGAACTATAGGGACACACGATTCTTTGACTGATTTTGTGAAAAATCGATAGTACTCACCTATTTTGAAGATTATCCGTTGAAAAATTTGCGGGTTATACACAATTCACAGAGAAAAATCCAATAAAAGATTTTTTTTCTCCACCTGAGCCATCACTTTTTGGCCCGATATTTTATACAAAAAAGGTAGAACGTGTCGCGGGACACACGGTAGGAACTTTAGTTCCTTTTAAGCAAAAGTTATGTAATACATCTGACGTTATAGATAAACAATTTGCATATTCTCGATTCCCCGTGAGGAATTTTTTTTTATTGTTAATTTTAATTTTATAGTATATTACGTAACGTGTGCGGAAAGTGACATTTTTCACACGAGTGGGAAGTATTGT
>CAJUYI010002117.1:9824-21473 GCA_910591695.1 Galerucella pusilla
TTTTTTTCGACAGGATCAAAAATAATTCTTAAATAAAATAACTCTTTAAAATTATTTATTTAGGTATTTTTTTTCTTTCTGAAGTTATTTATATATGCCTTTAACATTACTGGTGTTCTTCTACTCAAAATAGGATATTCTTCTATTACGTTCTTACAGCGGTTCAGTGAAGGTAATGTTTTATTGGTCAATTCTTTTTCAAACAATTTTAAGACAAGTGTACGTTCTTCGGTGGACCAAGGTCTTCTTCTTACTAAAAAATACAAATGTTTATCAAGGGGAATCTAAGATTAAAGAACTATAAATCATGAAACACATTGCTTAGAATCTCCCATATGTTATTGAATAAAATGAGCAGCCAAATAAAAGGGTGAGATCCCGTGAGCGGTTCGTTGCTTCGAAAAAAAAATTATAAGTGACAATAACAATGTGTTTTGGTCAATTATCTAATATTTTGGTTCTACAATAAACAGTTATTTACTCTTAGCCGGAACATTCTCGTCAATAGTTTCTCTTTTTTTCTTTTCAATATAGTTCGCAACAAATGCCTTCAACTGTGTGGCACTTCTTCGACTCAGAATCTCGTTTGTAGAAATAATGTCTTCACATGTTCCCAGAGAAGGCAGTTCAAAATTATTGAAATAAAACCCCAAGCACTTTTGCACACAGTTTTTCTCTTCAAAAGACCATGACAGTTTTCTACTATTTCGGGATGGCGTTTCTGTAAAAATAAATATACCTACTTACACATGTCACACAGTACACGTTGGCAGATAATTTTTGAACTGATTTTTTTTTCTTTTTAACCATTTAACTTTTTATAGCATAATTGTTGTAGGAGATGATAATGGAGAGTGTATTAGAAATTTTGGCAGCATTTGATCAATTGGCAATGCCATGTAATTACCAATGGTAGATACACCAAAAAATCTCATATCGCTGCTTTCCAGCTATATTGGCACAACTCAAAATTAACGTTTTCACAGAACAAGCGTTAGAAAGTTTTATGTAATTTCGGTTCATCCATATCTATTTAATTTTTCAATAAACTGATGAACTATAATTTTTCAGTGAACAATGAAAGGCTTACACATTTAAATATCCCAAAAAAATTTTTCTGCTTGTGATAGGTATTAAAATATAACAAAAAGGGTCGTTCTTGCATGAAAATGAAAAAGCAAAATTATTCGGAATTTACCAATTTTTTTGAAACATAAACGCAAAAACACATCTACTTGAAGAAATTTAAATCAAAATAACGAAATATATTATAAAAATATTCAAAAGTTAGAAACAGCCCAGTTTTGAGGTAGGTACATCGTTACATCATTCTAAAATTAAAGCTTAAAATTGAAAGAGGTATTCATAGTGAGTTATAAAAATCTGAGTAAAAACGAGGCACGATATTTTTAACGATTAGACCCAATATTCCTGATTTTTTGGTTTCGGTAATGCCCACTGTTTGCTGTATTCTTTTTTGAGAACCACTTTGTCAAAATTGCAAGTAGATCTTCTGGTAAAAAATTGAGCACGCTGGTAGTCTTCATCTTCGTAAGAATTTTGCCCAGAGCTTTTGGACGAAGAAATATCTTCGTCCATTTTACTGCATTGCGAGATCTCACGGCCATTTATGTCTGCACTTTCTTCATCAATATTGTCATCAATACCGGAAACTTCTAGGCAAAACAAAAAACATCAAGGTCTTGTAAATAAACATTAAAAAAAATCATATTTTCACTACTCCTCTAATCTTCCTCTCTTACGTCAAATGTGGCATCTCCTGTAGGTGGCTCAGTGCTATTCAAATCACTCAAGTATCGACGTATTGTCCATAAGGGCTCATCCACATTGTGCACTTCTAAATTCGTTTTAGATAGCCTAAGTATAAGGGATGCTCTTGCGTTGTTATTATCTGCCATCCTAAATAAAGAACTCTTTAAATTTGTCATATTTTCCATATTTTTCACTGTTAAATTAATATAAAACAATTTTTTTAAATCAAAAACGGCACATCTGAAAAAAAAGATCGAAACCATTCACACCGTTTTAGGAAATATTGTTCAATTTCCAAGCAAAACCGTTCCATTACAAAATAGTTCACTATTGCTTCAAATACGAATATACAAAGTACTTACTTACTTTTTTGATGAAGAGTGGCACAACTCCAAATGGTACGTTTTTACAGGAATACTTTCTACCTCTATAAGAGCACTTTTCGGTTTGTGTCGGAGTTGCAGGAACAGAATACCTAAACATAATAATAGATGCCTTTCTTCCGAAGATGTGTCAGTCTTTCCCGGAAAAGCACGACCTACTCTCTCCAAAAGCCAAGGCACAACTTATTTGCGCCAGTCTTGCATAAAACAGTCTTGCCAAAATAGAGAAGTGCCAAATTGTTAGGCTGCCATCTGACGGGAACTGTTTGAGATTCATTTGTACCAATTTTACAGGAAATTTTTACGTCTATTTTAGGGCCATTGATGAAATAATCCAAAAATCGAGAAATTTCGAGTTGTGTCAGTATTGTCGGAAAGCAGCGATATAAGGTAATCAAAATCTAACAATCTTGGCCTATTTCTAGATAACTCTGTGAAATATTTAAAAATATTGTAAGTTAAAGTATGGCAATGTAAACTGTTCTGCTGTCTCTAATCTCTAAAAAATTGATAATAAAGTTGATATAAATATATATATATATATTGATTTTTTCGGTTGTCTAATGTTAAAATTACCTGTTAGATCACGATAAATCGCGGAGAATCCAAAAACAAAAAACATTCTATAATGATGATCGTATTCAAAATAAGTATAGGGTGGTTTAGAATTCTTTTCATCTTTCATAAATAGGGGGAAATTAAACTTTGGCACTAACATGATGAAGGTCAGTAAACTATTCTAATTCGTACAGAGTGTCCCACCAAGAATAGAACGCTGCTGTTTATTGAAAATTAATAATAATGGAGTTCAAAAAC
Organism: Galerucella pusilla; assembly: GCA_910591695.1. Classification (NCBI taxonomy): domain Eukaryota; kingdom Metazoa; phylum Arthropoda; class Insecta; order Coleoptera; family Chrysomelidae; genus Galerucella; species Galerucella pusilla. The sequence continues at coordinate 12,797 of CAJUYI010002117.1, forward strand.
TTTTGGAATCAAAAATCGCTTAAGAATCCAGTGCCAAAAATATTTATGAGGGTAAACCATAGTTAAGGATAAAAATTATATTATTTTTTAACTGAAACACCCTGTATATTTTTCCATTTTCAACTTTCCAGAAGTGTTAATTAAGAAAAAGTTTTAAATTTGTGTTCAACTTTAAGTACCTAAATTTGTAGATATGTGAGAAAATCACATTTTTCCAACTTTCAGTGGTTGTTAGGCATTAGGTATTGAAAACTAGTAAAAAGGCGCTTCCATTAACTGTCTTACCTCTTAAATTTCTATTAAATGGGAGTATTAAAACTGTATGCAGGGTAATAAAAATTTGCGTATTTGAAATACAAATTAAGATAACATCAGCAAAAGGTAAAAAAAATAAGGACGCGCTTAGCTAATGTATAAATTAAGTCCATGTAGAACCTATAAAGTAACATTAATTTGAACTTAAACCATTTAATTTCAATATGCGTTTTTACCAAATCACTTTTAACTTAAATTATACAAAAATTGTTTATTTCTATTTCCTTATTGGAATTTTATACTACATTTCTACAGGGACGCGCCGCCGTCCATATGGGCAAGGTCGTGCGGCGCACGACGGCGCCCACTTGTGTATTTAAATTTATATAAAAAATCGTTAGGATTTTCCAAAAGCTATTTCTCTATAGTATGTGTAAATGTAACTAAAAATTCCTGTTCTGTTGGTGGAATTTCTACTGTAGTTAACTAGCTAGTCGATATACAGTGATACTTTTATTATTTGCACGAGTACCGAAATGAGATATATTATGAATTGTAACTATCACGAGCGGCGACGGAAACATCTTTTTGTGTAAATAAACGAGCATTTTGATTTATTATAATTAAATACTATTTTCGAATCTCTATAACTTCAAGGTGGTTAAACAAAACTAAAATAAGTATTTGACAACAGTACTTCAAGAATAATCTGAAAATTTAAATGGTACATTGTATACACACTTTATTAGTTAGATATGAGAAAAAAGCAAACAAAACATTCAGGATAACCACTTCAGAGTCACTAATTCCTTTCGACGAACCGAATCAGCAATCAATTTAAGAACATGGCCCCATAAATGCAGAATATACCATGAGGCTGAAGACAGAGTATAGATATTTGTAAGATTTCTTCATCAAAAAGTATCATTTATGAGGCATGTTACAAAGATGATTATTGCTACAGTTATGTAGAACGACTATAGAACCTAACAAAATTTGATAATCACAAGTATCGAAAACACAGAAGTTGTCAAAAACAATTTTGTTTGAGTTGTATGACATATTCAAGTCACTCCACAACTACTAAGACGTGCTGAATTTTTAACTGCAAAGCACTTTGCTAGTACATACTTAGTAACACTCTGAACAAATGAATAATAAAAAAATGTTATCAACTTACTAGTTTTTTTTTGTTCTCAATAGCCACATCTTCAATATTAGACTCTACAATATAACTACAATTGGACATATTCATATTATCTGGAGGACCTTCCACAATGTTTGATACAGACTCGAGACTATCATTAAAATCTGATGATATATTCGCATTTCCTTGTGCACATTCAAGAATGTTTGACATTCGAACTATATCTTTTGTGGCATTAGGTAATCTGTAGTGGTTAATATGAATTTTTTCATCGTGCCCTAAGTAATCTGCCACTTCTCTAATCTCAGTCTTTTCTAAGTTCATTGTTCCACACTTTGTAGCTATGTGCTTTCGGAGTAGGGTTCCACGTAAAGTATCAGGTCGTTGAGCACCACAAAGCTTGGAATATTTGTTCATACACTGAGTAGCAATTAAATGACTGAAGTGTCCTTTTCCAGGCAAACCAAACAAATAGGGATTATCTGGTATGTTAACTTGTTTTCTGAGTTTAAGAATGATCTTGATAGCGTCAAAATTTTGCTCATTAACCATAACTGGAACTCCCCTGCTTAATTTACCTCTAATTAGAAATCGAATATAATTTTTTGTTCTGTTTTTTTCCTCTATTGAACAGGATTTTAAAAATTCATCATCAAATTGTAATTTCTCATAACCTAAAAAATCATCTATTTTAACCCTTTCAATTTCTCCTGCCCTTCTTCTGTTGAATACTTGAAGAGATATTAAGACAAGACTCATTAGTTCTCTCCAGGCAAAAAATGAATATTCATTTTTCAGTTGTGTCATATACATTTTGATTTTTCTATTTAAGTAATTGCTTAACGCAATAATATCGTCAGTGCTTGGCAACTGTATTTTTTTCCTTCTTTTTTGTTCTAATTGGTTTTCTTCTACAGTTTTGTAAATATCATGCCCGAGACCTTCTTTTAGCAATTGTAAAAAGTCTCTTACTTCACTTTGTCTATCTTTTTGCTTCTGTTTGATGTATTCAGATATTAAATAAAACCCAATTTTTTTCAAGTAGCTGCCTATAGCTAATGCGGTTGATGGAGATTTATAACTTCCAGTTTCTTCATTTAAACTGCACATCTCATTAATACTACCTATGATCAAATCATAATGTTCAGGATCAAAAATATGTTCAAATTTTGTAATATTATCGTGTTTTTTCCGTGCAATCAAAAAAAACCGTGCTACGCATCTCAATTTTGCTCGTATCATTTTATATAAATGAGGAGACCTATATTTTTGACATAACCGGTTTCCAAACAATAAAATAAGATGATCTGATAGAATTGTTTCAGTTATTTCATCAGGTCTTAGAGCTGGTAAAATTTTCTTTGTTAATACTGAACATGTATTTGGTGCAAACATACTTAGATATCTGCTATGAACTAAAATATCTTTGGCTCCTTTTATTCGGTTTTGTTTACAACGCCTATAATGGATAGCAAGGGATAACGAAGAATACATTCCACCGCAATTCCCACATGGCTTATAGTGAGAAGCATTTATATTTTTGATCAATGCAAATCGCCTTACTGTTATTAAATTATTCTGGGTGTTATATTTAGTATTTGAATTATACATGAAGTCTCCTTTTGAGCGAATTTTGCGTATTAAATCTGCACGTAATCTGTTCTTTACAGGTAATTCCATAAATTCTTTAACAGCGTCTTCAGTTTTGTGCATAGTTTGGAGGTGCCTTGCAAACTTTGTTTGTAATTTATAACAAAACATGCAAAAATGCCTTTTACATTTTTCCCTATATATATCAAGTTTTTTGTAGTCTAAATCTACATGATGTTTACTGTCCAGTATATTTTGTGAAATATCCTTTTCTGATCCACAATGGATCATAATGTCCAATTTTTCTGAATTTCTGGAATCATTACATCCTACAGTTAAATCAGGGGTTTGGCATCTTCCAAATTGAGGTTTTCATCTAAAAGCAGAGAAAACATGTTATTGATGTTGCACACATTTTTTTCAAATCAATCGAAAAATAAAATTAAACAAATTTGCGGTAATCGTAGTAAGAACATGTTATCACTATACAGGCTATTTCACGACGAGCTCACAATATCTATATATTGGAAACTACTCACCCGATTTTGATAAAAATTGGAATAGATGCATAACAGGTTACTTCAAATTTATTGAAAATATTTTGACAAGCATGCGACTTCCGGTATAACCCTTCGTTATTTTCAATGAAACATTCTGTATATTATAAACTTTTCGGACTCTACGTTAAATTTCAATGTCACTTTGAGTAGAATATCCTATACCCAAAATGTATAATTTTTGAGATTTTAATATATTGAATGAAAAATTGATAGGTGCAGACCTTTATATTGAAAATTACATGTCACCATTCGTAATACCAAATAACAAATATTTTGTGGGATCCATTGGTGACATGTCGCTTCAATTTCATAACCATTTGTTTAAAGCAACCAAATTGTGTTAAATTTTTATGAATTTTCTTCACGGTGTCACGGGTGGGTCATGGTCGACCTGGATATCTTGTATAAAGCAAATAAAGCACATGTTCTAGAAATGTCCTGTCACATGCAGCATGTATTAAAAGTAAATTTACATAATGTTCATTGTTTATTTCCAAACTAACCTTTATATCACTTTCTAAAGGGCAATAACAAATAATGACAATTAATATTTAATTATGATAGCCACATACACGGCCTACTAAAATAAAACAGTAAATACCACGTGTCATACTTATAAGTTTATAATAAGCAACAATAAGGCAGAAATAATTAAATTTTTTATAGTAACTTTAATATCTCAAACACAATTAATGCTTACGTCTGGGTATGGGAAACTCCCCTTATTTTTGACCGTAGATTTGAATAAAAGAGGAGATTAATGCTACTTTCATTTAAAAAAATCAAGATATTTGACATTTTTGAAGTTGAACTTTTCATCACTTTTTTACGAACCCTGTACCTATAGTATAAAGCAGTTTTCGACATGTCACCAATTATCTTTATCATGCTACTAATGAACCCACTTCGCTGCTCTGCGTCACACCGTTTTCTGCGAGAATTACGTGATATTTACCAAGATTTAGCTTGATCCCCCCCTAGAACACAACACATATTTAATGGACGCCCCCTTAATAGTATATAGGGTGTGCCATTGAAAATAACAAAGTTACTATTCACTTCGGGTATAACCGGAGCTGGCATGTCTGTCAAAAGATTTTCAATAAATGTGATGTAACCTGTTATGCATCTATACCAATTTTTATCAAAATAGTGAGAATAGTTTCCAATATATACATAGTATAAGCTCGTCGTAAAACAACCTGTATACATAAATAAGGTAACAGAATTGAGGTGAATCTGACATGTAAATGGCACATAGCCCTTAATAAATTAACTACTTTTCCGTGGTCGTAGGTCAAAATTAATCTTAAACTGTTGTACTGCACATATAAAATCACAGATTCTATGCAAGTTTTGTATGTATGAGTTAACTCATACATACAAAACTTTTTAGATTAATTAGTTATTAATATATCATTTAGCTATAAGAGAATATGAAACTTTAAAATTTATGATATTGTTGCTAAAACAAAACATAAGAGAATATAGATCAACTCAAGAAAAGGTACTCTACCAAGTTTGTATTGAATTCTAAACAGGGTCGTACTAGGATTTTTGTTAGTCAGGATAAAATAGCAAAATACCTACATTTAATATTCAAAAATAACATGTATATTTAAAGTACGACCCATTTCAATTGGGAGCACCCCTGTAAAAGATACAGTTTTAACCGATTTTGAAAAGTATTTTTCATCACATTAAGCACAAAACTGTATTCGGGCACAAATTTTCATAATTTAAATTTCATTTCCGAAGCACTCTGTTTTATTTTTCTCATAAAAACATTTTCAATAACCGCATTCATTTTGGAAACGAGGTATTTAAATCTATTTTTTACGTAGATTTTAGACAAATAAGAAAACTGGAAATACGACAAATACAAAATAGTACATCAGCGCAGTTGTACAGTACATTTGCACAATACGGTTGTTATATACAGTGGCGTAGTCGGATTGAAAAATTCAACTAACATCATATTGGAGGCCTTGGCACTAAAGAATATACAAATCTCACAACAAGTGGTATAGTCAAATTTTTAAAAAAAGTTGCCTAATAATCTTTGTTTTTTTTGACAAGAAAAATTAAATATGAAAAATTAAATTATGAAAATTTGTGTCAGAAAAAAATTGTTGATGCTTTTCTTATCATAATGAATAAATTATTTTCAAAATCAAAAATGTGTCCTTTGCCTCATAACTAGTGCAGTCTTTTGCTTGAAGTAATGCGTTAAATACAACCTTATTTAAAAATGGATTTATTTGAGAATATTTCAATATTTTAATTACCTTCATTTTCTATAAATTCTTCCACTGATTCATCACTTTCAATATTATAATCAGGATCTTTTATTGAATCATCACTATCAAATTTGAAATCAGAGGCTTGCGGAGGAGTTGAATTTTCCTGTAAGTTGTCAATTTCTTGTATAAAATCTCCTTGATTAATAGTGTCTGAAATCACTGGATGCTCATCCTCTGTAGAATTTTTATAATCAATAGTGTTCACTGAAAATAAACAGTAGGTCATAAAGGTACAATTTTTATTATTATTTGAGGTTGTTTCACAAGGCTCCGTTCTTTTGAGAGTGGCTCACCCTGTATAATATGAAATTTTTATATATTTTTTGTTTACGTTACTACCTACTATAAATAGGTTCCACTAAGTAAAGATCTTAATTATAAAAATAAATTGTAATGGCTCATACCTATTAGAACTTTTAGTTCTTTTTTTAAGCTTTTCAGCCTTTCTTCAAGAAACTTTCTATCATTGTTTTGCTCTATTATAACAGCTTCATAAAATCCCATTTTCTTGTAAGGAGCCCAGATGAGATTTTCATCAATGGGAGTAATTGATTTTGTAGGAACCACATGGTAAATACTGTCCTCGACGTATTTTACGAGGGAATATTTTTCATTCGCTTCACCCCTATAAGATAATAAAAGTCAAAGTATATTATTGAATCTTTACTTATATGATTGAACAATATTCACCCTTTACTGTTATTTTTATATTCAACGAATTACTATAGTGTAACTCCTAATTTCAAGTTCACACTTTATAGAGTCTTTTAGTGTACTTAGTCATAATTATGTATACGATAAGATTAGGACAGCGATGTACGAACGCGGACGGGGTCCGGTTCTAAGATCTAAGCTTTCTACCTGAGGTGCAAAAGGTACTAGTTCAAGCAATAGCAATCCACCATTGATAAATCTCTCAAAAATATTATCCGGAAACAAAAGAATATGATCTTATAAAGAAAAGAATTTTAAGAAACATAGCGTTTTTCTTCTCCTTTCCCTTTTTGTAAAATTTAAAAATATTCGATGCTTTTCGAGGTAGGTATCTCGAGTAAATATAAGAATAATTTTCGACACCTATAGGTATTTGAAGTAATATAGCAATTGATACTCATACAATTATAGGTTTTTATTCCCTACAACTTTCTTCTTTAATTAATTTCGCTAAGACCTTCCAGTAATTTTTTTTATCTGTAACTTTTTTTTACTTTACGAATTTTTTGGGCGTTTCTAGGCGTGAAAAGAAAAACTCTGTTTTTTTAGAATGTTTATCTCTATACAACCATATTTTTTGTTTTAGGGTTGCATGTTTGATAAACCCGACTCCCTATTGCTTGGACTATATACAGGGTGTTAGTAAGTACCTAAGTGCGATAAACTTCAGGGAGTGATTCTACCTAAAAAAATAATGACATTTTGCTATATAAACGCATGTACGCAAATGCTTCGTTTTCCGAGATACGGGTTAGTTAAGTTTATCTTGTAAACTGACGATTTATTTATTGCTATGAAATCGGTCGAGATATGTACCTAAATGAAATTCGATAGGCATTTGGTTAAAATATCCGTATTTGAATGTTGACAGTAGCGTACTAGCGTCGCTAAGTACTAGATAATGTATTAAAGAAATGAAAAATACGCGCCCCATACGAAAAAAGGTAAGGAACATTTTTTTGTCAAAAATTTAAGGAGGAATTTATTTCAAAATTATTTTTAATTTGAAATAACTCAGTGGCGTACTATTTTTATATTTATATTCAAAAAAATGAAATCATTACCCCTTTGCGCGCCAATGATGAACATATAAAGTTCTAAATTGCATGTCAAAAAATATACTTCTCAAAACCCATCAAATTTCATTTGCATATTTCAACCGGTTTCAGAGCAATAAATAAATCGTCAGTTTTCATATTGGATGTTATCAATTAATTGAAATAATCAAATATATAGATCGGTCTAGCCTAACGTAATAAGTAACTCAATTTAAAAAGAAAAGAGAAATTCGTAGCAAATAGGATTAACCTAATGTAACCCAAACTAATCAAAAATACGTGTAATTGCATACATTAGACTGTACTGTAAAATTAAGCTAATAAGTGATGCGAGTTTACGACTTTCTTAAGCAATATTGAGAAAACCAGATTATTTATTACTTAGGTACTACTAATACGAATAATCCAAATAAAATCGTTCGATAAATATAATTTGGAATAAATATGATACGATAAATATGATACGAAATGGAAATACGAATTCACGAATCGCTTTATTTGTTTTAAGGTGTTATGAGTTGCGAGGTGGGGAGTCCATTTTTATTCCTAGATTGAGAATTAGAGTTGAATAGGAAATTGGAGCACATATTGGTGTGAAAGAAATAACACGATATTGTGGAAATATGAGCTTTACCGCGCTAATACATAATTGGTCGAATCAAGATCGAATGATTACGTGCCGTCGCGTCGTCAGGTCGGTAAATCACAAAGACACAAATACTTTTATGTTTTAAATCCAACATGCCACAATATAACTTTTTAAGTAAAACTTCTTTAGGCGCACCGCACAAAGATTTTTTTAATAATCTCACTATTCTCAGTCCCGACATGATAACTACTCAGCGGCGGGACCGGAAAGAATAATATGTATAAGTTTTCAGGGGCTCTAGCATTTAATTTCATTTTTATGATTCATTTCGGCCATGAGAGACGGCAGATCTTTTTTATCGCAGCTGAAGCTGCAACTTTTTAGCCATAATATTATGACGTAATTAATAATTATTGTTTACGCAAGTTCACGTAAGCTGTTAATTAGCGAACTATATTTCC
>CAJUYI010002117.1:21483-36637 GCA_910591695.1 Galerucella pusilla
TGCTATGACCGATATAATGGAGAACTACCCCACTAGAGTTACTTTTTTGTGAAAATTACCGCGTGACCACTGGAGCTAGAACTCAACGTTGGAGCTGGACTGATTTACTTAAAGTGACACTAACAACTGTGCTTTTAAATTGATGTTTTCTCGTAAGAAAGCTCGCATCAAACATAAAAATATTGAGAGTGGCAATCTTCTCACGATTTTGGAAAACGACGGTATTATGACACCCGTCCTTCTGAGAAAGGTCTTAAGTGCACCAATATAGTTATTAAATTCTTAACTTCTAAGAGTCTTTTTGTGACGGGTCAAATTGGTTGAAGCCGACGTTTATTTTGTATAAACAAGGGATAACTGTTCTCACGCAGTACAGCGGGTGTAAAATTTGCCTAATACAAATTTATCGGTGAGAAAAATGTGTTTTCGAACAATTATTTTGAGCTTATTTTCTTAGGTCGTGCGGCGCACAACGGCGCCGTCACGGAAATATTTAAGGACGATAAACAAACAGAAAACAGCTGTAAAAAGGAAAATAAAAATGTAAGGTCGTCACATGTTAAAATCATTAAACTAGGTAGGTATTTATTGGTTAGGTAAATAATTAATACATTACACATTACCGTGTACTGTATTTAAGCTAAGTGGTGCGAAGTTTAAGATTTTCATAAAAGCGATATTGATAAAACTAGTGTAACTAATGTTAATGTGATGACCTTGAATTGAATTACAAAGTTTATGCAGGTTAATTTTAATCCACTATATTAATATGAATTACATTTGAAAAGCATTATTTCACAATATTCGAATTTATGAAACAATTTTATGCACGCCATTGGGCGGCTTTTTCCTTCAAAGGGATTGAAAATATGGGTCATCACATTGACAATAGTTACACTTATACCTATACATAATTGTAGCCAAGTATAGCCAAAATAATTATTAAACATCAGGGAGGAATATGAAATGTTACTTCTTACATTCTGACGATGATAGTATAATATCAAAACAATTGTCAATTTTTAGAATTTGCATCTATTTTTAATTTTATATTGTGGAATTATTCAGAAACAGTGTTTCATTAATAAAAAATGAGTAGATTCCACAAAGTAAGGGTCGAAACAGTGAATTTCAATAAAGTTATATGTTAATTTTTCTGCTTAACACAAATAAAAGTTTTTCACACACTTAGCATGAAACATTAAGTAAATAAGTAGAAGTCAATAATTTATGATAAGCTTCTATTGCAGAAATTTCTGACAAAATGTACGAGGTGGGCAAATAAGCGAGGTAAGCGGCTGTATTCCAGAGTTACGGTAAAAATTTTTATAGCTGTGAAAAAGGGAAAATGCTGGAAATTATTTTCAAGTTTCCAAGACGGCCTCCAGTGGGCGTTTCCACCATCTTTAATTACATAAAGTTTCTGGAGATTTTCCCCAATGAATGGAACAAAAAAATGTTTGGCGTTTTAATGTTAACTTAAAGTAGAACATTGTTTGTACGAACAATTTTTCTCTATCTTTTGAAATAAAGTGGTTGGGGGTATTTGAATGTTGTTTTAAATAAATGCCTGTAACTTCGAAGCGGCTTAATGGATTTGGATAAATTTTGTATAATTGAAAAGAGCATTTTTTGAGCTTTTAGTTTTCTTTAATCATAACAGTTGTGACCTACACGGCCGCCGATAGAGGGCGTTATTCGATATCATAACCAAAATATTGGATTTTCTCAAAAAAATTTAAATGCGAATATATGACTTTTTTAGACTGGAAAATAGACAAAGCACCAACCAATAAGCTTGCGCAAACAGCATCTTGATATCTTTTTCCCAACCCAAATTAAAAAAAAATCTAAACCAGGAAAAGCATTTAAAAATGCACCGGTTGCTTTCGATAAGAAGGCAAGTAGTAGCAAATAATACACCAACAACATTCTTTGGTAGTAGGCCATGGACACGAAAATCGCCTAACAAAAATATTGCCAAGTAACGTCAAACTTTTGTCACACGCAGCCCAATATTGTTGATTGCGTATAATTTGAGTGCTTGTTAATCAAAATGCCTCTCACAAATAATGAAGCCGTTGACATGATTGCGATTTATTTTGAGTATTTTCAAAATGCAGTTATAGCTGCAAGATAGTACGCGGCACTGGAAGTTTTCGTCGTCCTAAACGTCGCAGGCGTCGCAATGGAAGGACCGAAGAAAACATTATCAATGTCTTGGCTTACATAGAATTTGATACACATGTAGGAACTAGAACATTGTCTCTAGAGTTGGGAATAGTACGAACAACTGTTAGAAATATTTTGAAAGATTATAGGTAGATAGCAGTGATCCAAGCTCCAAAGGAAAATTTTTGAGTGTTGTTGAGGTATTAGGAAAATACGACCCGATTTTACGAGAATTGTCAAGTAAACTAAAGGGCCAGATAAAATACTCAAGTCCAAAAATACAAAATGAGCTAATTTCTGTCCTGGTTCTAAAAATAGAAAATGCACTCATAAATGAAATAAATGCCGCACCATTCTACTGCATTTCGATACAACTCAAGATATTTAAAAAATTGATCAAATATGAGAACTTCACCGCTATTGTATGATCGAAAAAGATGATAACGGGATCCCAAAGGCACTTGTCATTTGAGAAACATTTTTAGGATTTCATGAAGCTAAGGATCAAACTGCCTTAGCAATGTCCAAGCAAATTATTAAATCCATGTGACAAAAATATTCCTCTAATTGTCGAGGACAAGGATATGATGGTGCTAACAAAATGAAAGGGACTTATGGTGGAGTTCAAAAACTCATAAAAGATGTCGAGCCAAATGCCGTATATGTTCACTGTGCTGCTCATAATTTAAATCTATTATAGTACTCAATGATGCAGTGAGAGAGGTTATCGATATGCAAAATTTTTTTGAAACTGTTCAACAAATTTATAATTTTTTTGGGCATAGTGTCAAAAGATGGAATATTTTATTAAGTTTTATATCTAATAAAGGAAGTGAGCCTTCAACTTCAATAACATTAAAAACATTAAACCCTACTAGATGGGCAAGACGTTATGATGCCGTTTTTGCTTTAAAAAATCGGTTTGTTGAAGTCCAAAAAGCGCTAACGACAACAATTCTGTTAAATCGCAAATCAGATGAAAGAAATCAAGCTGTTTCACTCAAAAAGAAGATCGAAAACTACAATTTTATAATGTTATTGGTTTTCCATTGCAAGATCCTACTTACTATCAATGCAGCCTCTAAAGCGCTTCAGTCTAAAGCAACCGATCTTTCAAATGCCTCAAAGCGTTTGAAAATTTGTCTAGAAGAATTGGAAAGGTATCGAAATGAATTTGAAAGTTTTAAAATGGAAGCAAATAGTGTAGCAGAAAAAATGGTCCATCACCCCTGAATTTTCTAAAACTTGTCAGAGGAAGGTAAAACGCCATTTTGATGAGCTTTGCGAGGATGAGCGTCTCCAAGATCCGGACAGTTGTTCAAAGTGAATATATTTTATCGAGTATTGGACATCATTATAAACCAACTGAAATCGCGTTTCCTTCCAATGAATGAAATTGTTTCAAATTTCAGTGTTTTGCAGCCCTCCATTTTAAAAGTTTTAAATGACACTGATCTATTGAAAAAAGTTCTAGAATTTGTTGAGATATATAAAAAAGACATATCTGAATCATTTGCCAGATAAATTCTCAGTTTTCGATCCACTTTCAGAGACGAAATAGAAAAATCTTCGTGTATTAGAGACCTTGCTGATTTATTAATTATAAAAAATCATTTTATGTCTTGCAGCTTTCCTGAAGTATGCACTGTATTAATGTTATTTCTTACAATTCCTGTGACTACAGCGAGTGCTGAACGATCATTTCCAAAACTAAAATTAATAAAAACCTATTTGAGAAATTCTATGGGACAAGACAGGTTATGTAACTTGGCTATTCTGTCTATTGAAAATTCTATGGCTAGATCTTTAAACTTTGATGATGTAAGAGACACTTTTGCGGAACAGAAAGCTCGAAAAAAAGATTTTTCTTAATAAATATCTTATTGAAATTGAATTTTTATTTTTATTTGAATGTAAATTTATGCCGGTTTCCTCACGATGTTGTTCCTTCACCGAAAAGCTAGCGAATAGATAATGAATGCATTGAGATATTATGTTCTATGGATGAATGTGAAGTCTACAGTAATTGATTACGCTGAAAATCTCGAAGTTTATTAAAATTAAACTGGAGTACAACGTGACGATTTTTTACTGATAGGGCCCACATCAAAAGAATTTGCCACGGGCCACAGATGGTATAGTTACGCAACTGTGAGTATGTTCGCTTTTCATATGAATCACATTTCCAGCAGATGTACATATAATGTGCAATGTTTGTGCGTTCCAATTGAAATTTTAAAACATGTGTAATGCACATGCAAAGAATATCCTTTGATATGCACATAGAATGTCTGCAGCACAAACATACACGGGACATTTCCATATTCTTGGAACATCCTTATAGTACCTACCTACCTACATGCTGAAAAGAAAAAACGCATAAGGTACTTGTGGAAACTTGCGGTAGTACATTCCAATTTATCCACGAATATCCATTTATTCCAATTTACACTACATTTCAGCTTCTAACTAAATTTTCAATTTAACAATAAATTCTCAATAGGTATAGGTACCTAACGGCAATATTTATTATTAAGTACAATTCAAACATCTTATCATAATCAAAATTTAGTTATAGTAACAATTTATCAATTTTGTTACTATAAATATTATTATACATTTAGTCCAAAAATCACTGGCATCGATACAAGGTCACAGGTCGGCTTCGAGCTTCGACAAGCAGCACGTGTTTACTTTTTTTTGCAGAGCATTTCTTGTCTTTCTAATGTTAATGTGATGACCCATATTTTTAATCCCTTTGTATTAAAAAGCCGCCCAATGGCGTGCCTAATTTTTTTCTATATATTCGAATATTGTGGAATAATGTTTTTCAAATATAATTCAAATTAATATAGTGGATTAAAATTAAACTGCATCAAATTTGTGATACAATTTTTTGTAAATAATGCTCATTTAGCCAGACAATCTGAGAAGATTTCATACATTTGAGTATAAATAATTGCAAAAGTTATAAATAAAAGGAGGATTCTAGTTTATCGCACATAGCTGAAAAAATAAAAAATATTCTAAAAAGGGAAGACATTTAAAAAGAATATACCTTTAAATATTTTCACCAAATTTGATTCTTGATTAAGTATTTATATATGATATTTATATATACTATCTCGAACGGCTGCCCGAGGTCGCCTGTTCTCGTCTAATGGTAACATAAAATTTCCAACAAAAAATTGCAACAAAAACAAAATGAAAAACATTAAAAATTCAAAATTAGTTTCCTGTACCAGTACACCAAACAAACTGTTCAAGTTTTAAAATGTTTGTCAAATCACCACAACCGAAACAAACATAACAATCATATATAAGTATTTATAATTATTATTTTTCACTACTAGCCTCTAAACCTAACTTTATTGACTTTTGTTGAGGTAGAAAAGTTGTTCATTATTAACCAAGGTAGGAAAATACAGAGTCTACTTGATTAGAACTAAATCTCAATCCATTTGACAGAATGTGAGGTTAACTGATGCAAATACAAAACGAAAAATAACTGACGTTTGAGTTTTACAGTTGACAGAGGCATGATTGATTTGATTTTCAAGAAAATTTTTAATTCCGTATTATATTCGATTTTTAGTTTTAAAAACTAATATAACAAAAAATAACATGCCAGTAGTGAAAAAAATGCTACATGAGTCATGGTAGAAAAGTATATTTATGTCTCCATTAAAGACCGAGAAGCGAGGCTCGACATTGACACCTCACTTTTTTACAAATATTACAAACTTTTTATTATTTTGGGTACAAACACATTAAAATAAAAAACCCTTAATTTTGGGAACATATGTCTGTTCCAAATTAGATCATCGCGTTCAATTTCTTCTATGTGGATAGGACCAATCGGAGACCATACCACAAAATAACAATATTTCTTTCCCGTAATGTGCAATTGACCCTGAATTTGAAAATAATAGGGATGGTTTGGTTTTAGAAACATTAATCTATCTGTCGTCATCAAAGTCCAAGTAATTTATTATTCTTCTTCAATGGACGTCTTTCGAAAAGAAAAAGGACATTTAACTTCAATAATGAAGTCTTCTTCAACCAGGCCATCGGGACTAGCTCCTAAAAAATATTCATCTTCGTTCCCCACGTAAATACCACAACGCGTAACCATTTACCCTATCAAGTTTTCAAAACTTTGAATTGCGGTGGCTTCATTTTCTTGGCCGTATCTTGTCGCTTTGTTGTCCGAAAAGGTACTATCACTATCACTAGTCAATATTATAACTTTTGTTATATTTTTTGTGAAAATCATAAAACATTATTTTACTTAGGTATAGATTTACTTAAATTGCAGACTACTTAATAATTGTGATTTTTAGCAAGACGACTTCTTTTATTTTCAATAGTTTAAAAGAAATTAAATGAAACACTGCCCCCGAAAGCTATTAAACAAAAATAAACATCTGAAAAACCACGCCACTGGTATCCGCAAAAATAACAGGTGTTTGAATCGTCGTGGATGGAATATATCTGTAAGTTTAAAATTTTGCTGCCAGAGAGCAGCTTCAATCAGGGTTATAATATTTTCAGTAGTAATACCCCTAGGGTCTGGATAATACCGAGATAATTTTGTCATAGAGAATGCTGAAAACGTATTG
Source organism: Galerucella pusilla (assembly GCA_910591695.1). NCBI lineage: Eukaryota > Metazoa > Arthropoda > Insecta > Coleoptera > Chrysomelidae > Galerucella > Galerucella pusilla. The sequence continues at coordinate 28,278 of CAJUYI010002117.1, forward strand.
CTTGATAATAGCCCAAGGCCGCAGGCCAAGGGCTATTTTCTTTAAGCAACACGCTTGAATGATTCTCTACGACAAAATTTTGAGTATTTATCAAGACCCGAGGAGTATTCGATAAGATTTTTTTCACTTTGTAGCTATCAAAAAATTGATTGCCAATCTGATGTTTAATAATTTTCAATACAAACTTTATCAATTTTAATCAAATAGTATTCATTTTTATTTAAAACTACAGTTGTGAAAAGTACAATTGGTAAATTAATTGAATCGTTAGATGCAATACCTAATCTTCGCGACATTTTTAATCCAGTTGTCAGTTTGACGTTTAATTAATGTTTAATAAAAAGTAAACACCAAACTGAAAACACCACATGTAGGGTATTATCGCTGTAATACAGCGGTGATTGGATGAAATTTGACACATGACTTGAAATTAAGTAATTTGATTGGTTACTATATCTAGTAAAAATTATCAAAGTAATTTTATACGTTAACGGAAAAGGGAAGAATTTGGAAATTTTGGGATAAATAAGGTAATTTCATTATCTAGTGACGCTAGGAGCCAGTTTTTTGAAAAATGCTGAAATTAAAAACTTTTTATTTATATCTCGTTAATTCAATTTGAACACAAAATTCTAAAACCATACTTCACTGCAATATTTCACTTGAAATGAGTCTGCAAAATTTCATTTAGATCGCTTGAGAAACATAGATGTAATTTTAATTTAAAAATTATGGCAAGGTATGTACCTATTCCTCTTAATACAAAATTACTTGTTTATACTCCAATGGCTAGAGGGCTAGACAGAAGACTGAAACTGAATATTGTTCTAATTGAATACATTATTATTTTATACACTATCAGAAAAGAAATATCGTTGTTTATTGAATTCTAATAATAAATAATGTTTCTTGCAACTTCAGCGCAACTGCGGTCGCCTTTTTATCTGAACAGCGTAGCGAAAAAAATATATGTATGAGGTTTTTATTTTAGTTTAGCGAACACATGCAACCAGTGAAGATGAAGAATAATTTATAAAGTTTTAAATATTAAAATATTTTAAAAAAGAAAGTTTGAAAAATATAGAACATTTTTATAACATGGATATCGAGATCAGGACCGTTTCAACCTGGTCGAGCGCCGTCGTGTAAATGTAATCACATCGCCTTTTGTTCAGTGCTTATATTTTTATATTATGTACAGGGTTATTCATTATAAATTACCCACCTCCTAAAAGTTGCCTGATTACAGCTGAATTTTGTTAATATGCTATCAAAAGTTCAGAGCGTGCACATTTAAGGGGATACAAAAAATAATAGTTTGATACTTGACATTTTAATTACTTTATCATATTAGTAGTCATTTTCTTAGCTTACTTTAATAATATTATCTTTTTCATATTTACAGTAAGTACTAAAACTAAGATTTTCAGCATTTAATAACTCAAAAACGGTACAAGGTAGGGGGTGACACATTATATATTTTTGAAATCAGAAAAACAGACCATTCCAAAAATATAAAAATATAAAGGGTATCCCATTTAAAAAAAAGCTTTTATTTTTTGTATCCCCTTGAAATTGCACGCTACTGAACTTCTAATAGAAAATTTACAAAATTCAGTTGTAATCAAACAAGTTTTACATAGGACCCTTTTTTCTAAAAGCAATAATCGATGATAGGTGGTGGGTAATTTATAATGAATGGATAAACCCTGTACATTCAACATAATAATTTAACAGCAAAAGTCGTTGCATTTTGCGGAGACAATGCCAACGTGAATTTCAGAGGTGCCGCTAGGCGAGGAACTAACAATGTGTTAACGAAATTACAATCATCACTGAAAAAGCCATTGATAGGTATTGGATGTGCCATGTAATTCACAATGCAATAACATCTGATGCAGACAGGCTACTCTTAGGTTACGAAAGCATTATTGTGAAGATATATCTATTTTTTCTATTTACACGATTCGAGTTGAAACTCTAAAGGAATTTTGCGCCGAAATTGAAACGGAATATCAACAAATGCTCGGCTATAGCAAAACTAGATGGCTTGCTCTTATGCCTGCCTTGGAAAGGTATCAGCCATTAAAAAACTACTTTTTGAGTATTAAAAAATGTCCCCTGTTACTGAAAAACTGTAACGAAAACTTTTTTGAAGATCCCACATCCGAATTGTTATTTGGTTCATATGGTTTCTAATTATAGCAAGCAGTGTATTAGCGCTGAGCTATTCATTTGCGCTAAACACCATTTACAACAGAAATACAAACCAACAATAAATAATCCATTTTAATTTACAAAACTCTCAAGACTATATTAGATTTAATAATACTCTGTAATCTGTTAGAAATTAGGTAATATAGTAGCAAATCCCCATTGGGGCAAATCTATTGATCTACGAACACATCAAGTTACCGCTAATATACTGATTGGTGAATTTTCTACGTAAATAATGTACATATTTTACCACTAGTTAACAATTTTTATAACAACCTAGTTTGTTTAATGCAACTTTGCCATGCACCCATTCCCGGAGGATGCACTGTCGACCTTTGTAAAATCGGAAAAACGCATTTTAAAAAATTGAGTGAATGAATGTTTTAGTTGAAGAGTTATCGTTACTATCACAGGCAGTATCCTTGTTCGAATGGAAAAGTATTGTGGTATCAACGACACGAAGCTAAATATCGAGAACTGCTCGTTTGCGAAGTCTGATAAATGATGGCTTTGTCTTATATGCGTTAATTTGTAAAGTACGTAAAGTTAAATGAAACTAAAATAGCACATTATAGATTGGTCCCCCAAGCTGTACTCATGTCCCCAAACTAATTTATCCGGTCCTCAAACTATCAGCCGAAGTCCCCAAACATGTTATTTGTGAGTCCTCAAACTGCGTCTGTCCTCATACTAATAGTTGTACATATAAAAAGTTTGGGGACGTCCTCAAACTACCCAAAAGTCCCCAAAGTATTAGTTGCAGAGATAAAATGTCCTCAAACTAACACTTGTGCATATATATACAAATATATACCAATAACGTAAATAAATAGTCCAACTAGTACAGGCCAATCTTTTATTGCTAAATAAGGCAATCAGCAATACGACGCTCCTGTTACAAGTAGATACGAGAAATATAATATTAGAAATAAGTCCAAAATTTAGTCAAAATTAAATCAAAAATAAGGCAAAATAATATGTCAAAATCTGTCACAAATATCTGTTACAGATAGAAAATATCGTAGGTATAAAACAAAACAAAACAAAAAAAATAATCGCTTAGTAGGCGGTCGAGGGGTAGTCAAGTATGATCATACGAGCTTTACATGAACCACAAGCCTACCTATAAAATAAACGCTAAACGCCGAATATAAATCTACAGCATAATATCGTAATTATCAAGGCTTTGAATTAAAGTCCTAATCTAAATTAAGTTACAAAATAAAGAACTTTTAATATCGGCCAAATTTAAATTATTTGGTATAACTAATAATTACTCACAACTCGTGATTAATATCTATAGAGAATCTTGGAACAATAAGAAAACGTGTAAGATCAATTTCGTAATTTTTTTTTTGTACTTAGCTTGCACCAATTTGGGGGGTACAGTCAACCCATCCACAATGTCACTCTCGGAAGTAGGAGTCGGTTATATTTCCAGGAATCGTCTCTGTTGGGTGGTTTCGCTGATGACGTGAAACAAGTCGAACCAGGTGTGAAATCTGGGACAAATCCAATCCATGCAATCAAACAAACGGGTTCCAAATTGAAGCTCCAACAGTAGGAGGGAGAGTAAAGCGTGGAAGTAAGGAACGCAAAAAAAAACAAAAACCCTACAACAAGGAGACAAAAAAAAATCAATCTCACCATCTAAAAATGGTAGCTTTTGTGTAAACTAAAAATTACTTACCTCAATTTATCAATGAGGGTTTTCAAAATTCCAATGTACAGCCCTGTGAAGACGTCAATAGACAACTTCCACCAATAGGCTCACAAAATGGCGGATACTGGTCAGTGTTGAAAAGAGGTTGATTCGATCTTAATGAATCGTGGTTTCGGTGTAAAATAATCCCTCAACGGCGGAAAAAACGACTTCCAAACAAACTACTCAAAATAGTAGAATTTCCAAGCAACTGATGCAAATTTATATTCCCTAATTAGGGTAGCTAATCAAAAATTAAACCAAACAAATAACTCGCACCAAGCACCGAACCTTTCGTTCTTCCAAACTGTCTCACTTTCTCCTCGTTGCTATCGAAAAGATCGCTTCCCAAACCAGTAATACCACAATATTCAATAATATAAAATTCAAAATATCTATTAATAAAAAGAATACGAGAATACTGATAGCCGAAGTATTTTTAGATTAGTCGTTATACAGAGTGTCCAAAATATTATTTAAATTTAATTTACGTCAACAAGATTTTATTTGAAATTCAGACCATAACACCCTCTGGTACTTCTTCGGCTATGACAATACACTCTTTGGAGATCCTGATGGACAGGTTACCAAGTGTCCCAGAACCGGTACAGTATATCTTCAGAGGGAGGTTTTTTAGAGCTTTTCTAGAAATTTGGTCAGGGCCAGGAGCGGCATTTTTACCTTTTTTTTACAGGCAGTTCGAATTTCTTCGAGCGAAAAAGGCTTTGAGAGTGGGTCATTTGGATTTAATTCAGTGATTATATGAGGTCTCCTCGTAATGTTCGAAGTTACGTGATTTATTTATCAGGTAAATTCCTTATGTTGAGGGTCTGAAGGGAAGGTTTTGTGGATGTAGGGTTGGTTTGATGAGTGTTTGTTTTGCCTGTGTTGGAGTTTTGGGTGTGTTTACTGGAGATTGAAACTGGATTAGAGATTGGATGGCTTCTGATGGAAGCTGAAGGGGATTTTAGTGCCTCTGAATAAGAGACAGTGGGAGTTTTAGTGGAGTAGGAGAGTTCTTTTAGAACTCTGGTGACATTTGTAGTGGTCTCTAGTGGATCACTTAGGTGTTGGGTATAAATCGGAGTTTTGGGTTGAGAAGTGGGATTTGAAGAACTCGACCGTGTTGGAACTTTTGGTTTTAATTTATTCAGGGGAGGAAATTTTTTTGCAGAAAAGGTGGTTCTAGAGGCTGAGGCCTTGAAAGCTTTTCGCAATCTGGTTTATCGCATGTTTTTTGGGTAGGAGTATGTTTTTTCAAGAAGATTCGTATTGATATTTGTCAAAGTCTATCGTTCCGGTTACTGCCGAGGAGCAGCCTCACTGTCCGGTCGACGGCCTAAGGTGGCTTTGGACAGTAACTGGGTGCTTTTTTTATTCTTACCAGTGGAAGTTGTTATTTTTCAAGTGTCTTCGGAGTCTTCTATGTATCAGTACTGCTTTCTGAAAAGAAAGCAGCACCAAATCGTCGTTTTTTGAGTTTAGGCAAAGTACTTTTCAACGCCCCCTCGTAAACGTACGCTTTTTGACACGGTGTGAACCAGTGACGGTATGCCTAAGCGACGTGGAGTTTGCGTTGGTTTATTTGCCGATGTCAGCCCGTGTCTCTGGCACTTATATTTATAATCGTCTCCCTCGTTGTGATTGGTCGACGAGTATAAATATGTTGTGAGGGGGCTTGGCCTCGATCTGGACGGACGGAAGACTGGACGGTCTGCGTCCACGACACCCCCCCCGCTCCGAAGGTCGAACTATGTCTTTATTTGTACAAAGAGCTTTGTATTTACAAAAGCGATAGAAAAAATATGTATTAGGTGTCTTGGTCGTCTGGCCTCTCTGGTGGAGCAGGTCTTATGTCGTCCAGGTGGATAATGGATGTAGACCCATCTGGTTTTACTACTTCGTAGGTGTGGAGGCCGAGGAACTTGGTTATTTTGTGTGGCCCGTTACAGGTTTGGCCGAAGTTGTTTCTGACTTGATTTCTGACCAGCACTTTGTCGTTCACTTGCAATGTGGGATGTCCAGCTTGCATTTCTGGGAGGAGATTCCTGGCGTAGATTGTCGCTCTAGGCTTGGCGGCTTGTATTCTCTCTTCTCGCCTTTCTTGTGTATTTGGGTGTCCGTGGGCCGGTTGTTCTTCTGGTCGCCTCAGGTCGAATCCTAGCAGCAGTTGGGCAGGGGTTGTCTGGGTGGCTGCGTTTGATCTGTTCTCAGGCTGAAGATTGCCTCAGGTAGTTGTTCTTCCCAGCGGTTTTTCTCTTTATTCGTTAACTGACTTTGGAGGATTTTCTTCAGCTCCTGGACTCTTCGCTCTATTGGGTTGGCCCTCTCATTATACGTAGGTGAGAACTCCTGTTGGATGTGGTTTTGAGTCAGAAACCTTTCCCAGATGTCACCTCTAAATTGAGCGCCGTTGTCGGTGATAATTTTTGTTGGGTATCTCCAGCGGTTGCACACCTCTTCTTTTATGAATTGGACGGCTTGCAGCCTCTTTGCTGATGGGACGCATCTGTATTCTACCCAGTGGGAGAAGGTGTCGGTGGCTAGTACAATAAACCTGTTCCTTCTTCCTCTGGATGGCAGGTATGGACCTAGGATGTAGAAAGACACGGTGTGCCATGGCGTTTCCGGGAGTCTGGGCAGCAGGAGTTACGGCACTTGAGCTTACCCCCCTCCACTCTCCAAATTGGGACCCCCCTCCGCCCCACCCCTTCTAGGACTCCGCCCCATTTTTGGGGCCCCGCCTTCGCCGCGCGTTGCTATTGGTCCCCCCTCCACTTTCCAAATCGGAGGTTGCTATTGGTCGCCCCACCCCCTGGAGGTTGCTATTGGTCACCCCCCTCCACGTCAAACGTCACGTCAAATGTCAAACGTCAGGTTGTTACGTCAAACTTCAAATGTCAAACGTCACGTCAAATGTCAAACGTCATGTAGTCACTCCAAATGTCAAACGTCACGTTGTCACGTCAAACGTCACGTCCACGTCAAATGTCAAACGTCACGTTGTCACGTCAAACGTCACGTTGTCACATCAAATGTCAAACGTCACGTTGTCACGTCAAACGTCACGTAGTCACGTCAAACGTCACGTTGTCACGTCAAATGTCACGTAGTCACGTCCAAGTCAAACGTCAAATGTCAAACTTCACGTTGTCACGTCAAATGTCAAACGTCACGTTGTCACGTCAAACGTCACGTAGTCACGTCCAAGTCGAACGTCACGTTGTCACGTCAAATGTCAAACGTCACGTTGTCACGTCAAACGTCATGTTGTCACGTCAAACGTCACGTTGTCACGTCAAATATCACGTTGTCACGTCAAACGTCACGTTGTCACATCAAACGTCACGCTATCACGTCAAACGTCACGTAGTCACGTCAAATGTCAAACGTCACGTTGTCACGTCAAACGTCACGTTATCACGTCACGTTGTCACGTCAAACGTCACGTAGTCACGACAAATGTCAAACGTCGAACGTCAAATGTCAAACGTCCTGATAAGTGCCTGAAGAGGTTCATCAGTTAGATTGCCGCAAACTACTTATTCGTTAAGACGTATTCAATCATGTTCAACAGAAGGGAATATAAAAAATGATATTAATTCTGTTTTTGTCATGTAGTGGCTGTATTTGTTTTGAAAATTGTAAAACGAAAATTCCAATCTTCATGTAATATAAAAATTGATGAATGCGTGTTTTTATAAAAATGGTAATACAGTATTTAAAAACCAGTGACGGAGACGTTGTACATTTCTTTCAGTAAATAGTCCAGTGACAGGGGTTTGGATCTTGAGCAGAGTTTCACAGGGTGTACCATCAAATTTGCAAACATCAATAATGTGTGGAAAAACACCGTGGCATTTCTTTAGCAGCACTTAACAATGTCCAGGTGCACAAGAAGAATAACTCAGAAGAAGAGATAAGTATTGCAACAGGTCGTGTGAATTGCAAGAAGTATCAACAATGAGGATGTAAGAGAGTAAATAGGCTATGGGGATTCGGCCTCATTTTTGCGATTTTAACATGGGAATCTCCATAAGGAAATCTAAGGTCCAAATTAACGAAATTGACTCTAAAAGTGGTGATGTGCATGCGCTTCGTGTCACGTGTTAAAATGAGGAGGTTGCTATTGGTCGGTTGTGGTCTGACGGCAAAACCCACCGTTTGAAATCGGAGGTTGCCATTTTTATTCCGAGATTAGGTCGGCCGGAGACATCTAGCGGGCGGAAGGTGCGGTAGGAAGGTAGCTTCGTCAGCCATTTTTATCCGTGTTCGATACGGGGTATGTCACAAAGAATTTACGTCAAACGTCACGCTATCACGTCGTCATGTCAAACGTCAAATGTCGAAACGTCTCTCGTGTCATCCAATCAGAGCAAACGACGTTTCGAAAGGCCTTAACGTCTAGATTATATGTAAAATTCAAGCTACCCCCCTTCAT
>CAJUYI010002118.1:0-16414 GCA_910591695.1 Galerucella pusilla
TCTGGAAACTTTCTTATGGGGTAAATAGATGTTGGTGAGTTGTTTTGGGAACAATTTTGTATTTTCCATATCTTAATTCATTCATAAGTTTGGGTTCAACATCCCAGGCACTTGAACTGAACCCATATTATAGACACTTTGTTGTCTCTTGCTAGCATGTTAAGGTATTCTTCACAGTTTTTTACCAATTTAGACCTAGATTGCTGATAACTTTAAGCAGGGCCTGGCATCTTACTCAATATGGATAGCCATCTTCAGAAGCAAATTGCGATATCAACTTTGATTAGAATCTAAGTGAAAAACTATGTACATAATTTTATTGGTAGGTACTTGAACGAGATATCTAAAATACCCATTGGCTCAAGCAATAGAGCGTTTCCAAGTGTCATCATCCCTCGCCATGCTGTCAGCTGATCATGTACAACCTTCAGAAAGATGGATGTTAGGAACAAAGAATATACCAGCTTAACAAGAAGCGAAGCCTGATGAAATAATTTTGGATTGAAGATTTTTGAACTTTCAAGACCTGGGGAAAGATAATGGGGCTCAAGGACAACTTCAAATAAAGGGGAAAGGGGAAATTGAAAAGTTGATACGAAAATGAACTTATCTGTGAAAATATATGAAGATCTAGTCTGAATTTCTTGGGGAATGCGAATAGCTTAAAACAAGCTTACTGAACCTAAATTGGGATAAAATGTCTGTCATCTGTCCAGCCGTCCAGGTTGAATTGTTCAATAACTTCGGGTTCTTCTTCTGGTTGTTCCCAAGTCTCAAATATCTCTCATTATTATGTTTAGAATCAACTGAACATTTGGCTGTATCCTTCTTATAAAAATATCAATATTTTCATCCAAATTTAAAGAAAAAACACTTGCTACTTAAATTTCAATAATTGCATTTGAAAGTAAGTGGTTAACCACAAAATATAAAAAAGTTAGGTTACTATAACTTCAACCAAATAACCAAAGAGACATTTGACGTTTGACGTTCCAAAATTTTTTTCAAAATAATGAGTCGTTATCGTTATCCTTAATGTCAAACTAAGCTAATCTAATAAGCAGGAGAGTAACTAAGAGTGATGTAATCGTTTTTTTATCGTGAATAAACTATAGTTTGTTAAATTTCTTTAGAGAAAAAAGGAACAGAATATTAAAATATAAAATATAACTGAATAATAACCGTTTTTAATACAGAACTGGAATTGCACATGTTATATGTTATTGTTTGATGTTACGACAATGTTTATAATGAAAATTCAAATTTGTGTTTATTAAATGTAAATGAAGAGATTACATTTTAACCTACATTGGCGATATCCTATGTACATTTCTGGTATTGGATAAAATGTTTATTTAATAAAGATAACTACCGATTTTAGAAGCACGTGTAAGAAGATAAATCAATAACGCTTTTCAAATAGTAACATTATCACTTTTACATTGACAAGTGGTTAAATAATACTTTGTTGACTACTGCAGTGCTAAAAAACGACATTGATTATCAATGAGGTCATCTCACGTGTATTGTACTATATTTTGTATACGTTCGACTATATTATCGTAAAAATTAGCACCGGTTACTTTTGTCAAAGTGACCAATTCAATTTTCTCAATCCGTGGGAAATTCTTAATTGGGGTGAAGTAACCTTAATGGAAAATTTTCACTGACAGTCAGGCTCTGTTCAAAGCTTTCGTACAACTAGGTCTAAACTGTAAAGAATCCCTTAACATGCTGGCAAGAGACAACAAAGTGTCTCTCATATGGGTGCCGGGTATTGCAGAGACTGAAATGGCAGACCAACTAGCTAAAGAAGGCTCTAAAGAAGCCTTTACAGGTCCGGAGCCGTTTTGTGGAATCACAAAGGATTACATAAGAGGGGAAGCCGGGAACTGGCTAGTTAGAATACCAACTCAAATGGAGGCTGACACAAGGACACCTCCATACTAAGAGTCTACTGAATAAGTTAGACAAGGAACTATCGTCCAGGATGTTGAAACTGGGTACTACCAATACTACAGAATGTGCAGGCGAGCCTTGACATAGCCAAACTAAAGTCATGGTTCCAGCACTGAGGCCACTGGCAGGCCCATTGTGCCATTCCTGCTACTTAGTCATCCATGAAGCCGAGCCCTTCAAAAAAGGCAACAGCCTTTTTCAGTGGATGTCTGCTTGGAGCCATGACAGGGACTCCGAAGATTCGCCTGCGTAATACAGCCCAGTGTGGACACTCTAAGAGAACATGGACTGACGTTTCATCAGTCATGCCGCAAATCCCTACCTAGAGAACTTTCCTGGGAGTCCTGCTATCTTCCTCAACCTACTCCTTGGAAGTTCAATAGCTGCCCCAGCGTGTCCATCAGTCCAACCCTTCAGTAGAAGTTTGGATTGTCTAGGACCCTGCAGAGCATTCCAATGAGCGAGGTGCTGGTTCCTCAGTCACTTCCTCGTCCCTTCGATAAACTGGTGGCCTGCATAGAAGACACGAAGCTTCTGTAATGGAAGTAGGTAGATAGCATGGGTTATGGTACAAAGATTCAGTTAAAGTGCCTGGGCTGTTGTGCACAACCCAATGAATGAACTTTAACCGAGACACCAACCAATAGAACTTGCTTCGCAATCATAATTTAACTAATGGTAAGGTAACTTATCAAATTGTATCAACTCTTGTTGCGTTGGTATGAAAACCATGGATAGTATGGTATTCTATGTGAAATGAAAGGAAAAAGAAGACCTTTGCAGGTTATGTTTTACATTTTTTTCTGAAACTACCAACGTGCAAAAAGAGCATCATTTTTGTAATCAAGGAGAATTTCAAGGAAAGTTGATAACTTTTTTCCATCAATTTAAAATGTTATGGAAACGAAGTAAAATAGGCACACAATCAGTAAAGTTAAGAGCTAATCAAGTCACCGCACATTAAGTAGAAAAATTTATTAATTTCGATTCGGGTCTGACGGTTGTTATCCTTAAACTTGACCTGAATAAATACTGATTATGACATTTGAAGTTTTACATAATTTTTTATCTCCGCGACTTTGTGGTAGTCTTAAAATCTGTTGGGAGTGACTACAGAACAAATTAATATAGGTATAAATTACAGGAACGTTAAACTTCACAAAAATCTGCACACTTGGTTTTAAAATGAAGGTTATCAATTTGAAGATTCACTTGGAATTTTTTCTAATTACTGACTTGTTAAGTACCTGTAGTTTGGCAAACTTATCTGAAGCTGTGGAAGGAATGCATCTTAAAACATTGTATGTTGCCACGTTGAAATATGTAGTGATAATAATGGTACAATAGACTTTTGATTAACAACAATATATCAATAATGATGAGTCGATAGGTCTTTAATATGTTTGTTTCATTGGATTTTCTCTATCAACATTATTTCCTCATTTTTTGTATATTAAAAAGTAAACACTTTTTCACATATGTTTTGGGTTTTCTTGGAGCCGTCAACATCATTCGAAGAACATATTATTAGTTCGTCCCCCAAACGAACTCAATCTGTCAAGATTAATCGATCGGCCCATAGCCTGTGCAACCACCTGACTTGCTATTGGCAAGCGCGTGCGTGTGTTTTTCACTCTCACTTCAACTATTGACTGACATTGATTATTCAGAGACGTTGGTATTGTCAGCTTTTATCATTGTATAAAGACGGATTCATGCAACGTTCATTATCATTACATTTTCATTATATTATAACTACATTTACATTAGAAAAAGTTAATTACTATAGTTTCCTATATTATGTTTATGCAACCACATTAATGAATTTCAATTGAAAACCATAGATAAATATAATATAATATCTATGTCTATGGTAAAAACCAATGAATCGCATGCGCCAAAAATGTTACAGCTATCATTCATTCCGGTCTCCTTCTATTTCAAGCAGCCACTAATACTTTCCAAAGTAGTGAAACTGATATATTTCAACACGTTTTTGCTGAGAGAACCTCACAACTTCCAAATAATGGTAAATAACTGACCTTCTAGTACAACCACAACCGATTCAAATAATATGACGTTTATCAATTGCCAGTCTTGTCAGTTCATAATTAATTCGTTCCATGAACTGGTTTGATTAGGCAGTGATAGTGTAACTTAAGTGTAGTTATAATGTAATGAAAATGTAATTATAATGCACGTTACATGAATCGGCCTTAAGTATATATAATTATAATTTTTTTTATAAACTTTCATAAAATAGGTACCGTACGCCATTGGCACATAATATGTCTCAGCCATGTTTGCCAAACAATACCAATGTATAAAATAATTGATTTCTAGTACTATTATTTAAAATCAGTGGTCTACATTGTAATTATTGTACAATAGAATCATAACAAGTGATCGCTAAATTTGTTTTTAAAATATTTACCCAAAAATATAACCATCAGTTTATCTTGATTTTAGTCCCTACTTATTTTGTGAACAGTTCTCGAGACTTTGAACTGTCAAAACGCTGTGTACCAAAATATATTCCATACTATTATTTATCATATATTTAGATTTTTTTTTTCAAAATATCTAAAGCATCATAACTGTTGAAAATACATTCTATCTATTTTGCTGAATACACGAAAATTATTATTTATTATTCCTTACTTATAATGCACTGGTTGCTAACCAGAAAACAAATATTTAAATTGATATTACAACAAATAAATCGAAAGAAAGTTGAAAATGGGAATAAAACCAATAACTGACAGAATAAAAAGCCATAGTAAATGTTCATCTATTTTTTATGTTCAATTCATTGTGTAATGTCGTAATGGGTTTGTTCCAATACAAATACCACGAATAAATTGAATAATAAGGTGCGAAAAAAATTCGAAAAATTCGTTTTTCAAATTATGGCGTTGAAATTTTGTAGAAAATAAGTCCTTTGTATATGCAATTTATGTGGGCTGGGCGAAGAGCAGGCACCATTCATTAGGAAAAATATCTCTGATCATAATTAGTTCTATTCTATCTAGTTCTTAGTTCAATATTATTCTTTTTATGGGCCGAAGTCTTGTAAATAGATTTATCTTATTAAGATCTCGAAATGTCTGTGGTACCTTCTACTACGCTCAATTTTCATGCTAGAGACTTTTTTTGCTTAAACCATTAGTTATGTTTTAAACCTTGTTGGTACAACTCGCCCTTAGAGGTCTAATCATACCCCTTAAAAAAAATTCCTTGAAAAACGCAATATTTTCCGTTTATTTGACTTGGAACCTTCCAAATTATGCATCTGACAAAAAAGCTAACCATTAACATGCCATATTATATCGGTTCGTATTGGTAGTAAAAAAATAATAAAAAAAGAATTTTGTTTGTTTTTTCAAAGCTTTAACTATGTTCTCCCCTTTTTTTTTGTTAAACTTGCATATTTTTCAATTTATTCGGATATACAAAATTATCCTTAGGCTATTCCCTACCTTCGATGAAAATTTCAAGTAAATCTATGCTGGCCAAAATGCTTCATTTGTTGTACCAATTGGTACAGAATAATACAACGACATTCAAAAAATTATAAACAAGAGGCTGCTGATTACTCTTGAAAGTTTTAAAATTAAAAATTCGACTGTAAATATAGATGTAAACATATATTCAGCAAAATTAAAATTTCACACTTAATGTTTATGTGAAATTTAATAGGATTAAAAAGCAACGGTTAATTTCTGCAGTATATTATAATAAATTAGAAATTCGCATAATGATCCTGAATTTTTGGTAATAACACGTGTGCGGTTTAAATATTTGAAATCGTTTCATTGTTGTTTTCTGATTATATCGGCTATTAAGATTTACCCATCACATTCTTCAAACACCAAGAACTTTAAAATCATACTCGTGTCATAAAAAAAATATTAGGTAAGCATACAGATCGTGAAAAGTCTATTAAAAACAAACAATTTACACAAGTACTACAAGGAAAATATGAGAAAAACTACTTGAAAGAGAGAGAAGAATAATTGTTCTCAGTCAGCGCTGGGCGTGTGTTCAGCTCCAGCTACCAATCTGATATGAAAGCAGCGTTGCCAGATTAGAATGTTTGGTACTTTCTAAGGAATAAATAACTTATTTAGAATTTGACTAGTATTATTGCCTTTTGAAAAATAAGAGAGATCAACACAAACAATAATCAAATAATATAGTTCATAAAAAAATTTCAACAAATTACAATCTGCAATAAATAAAATCTATACACTGCTTTCCATTTAACAATTATTGGAATTTCACATTGTTGCCGACAAAAATTCGGAATAACTTTTTTAGATATCTACCTACATTTGGCAACAGCGGTTAGAATGGGATGCACTGAACACACACCCAGAGCTGACTGCGCACAAGTATTCTTCTCTTTCTTTCAAGTAGTTTTTCTTCTATTTTCCTTGTCGTACTTGTGTAAATCGTATGTCGCTAATAGAATTTTCGCGATCTGTATATAAAAATATTATGTCGAACTTTTACAGCAAAATCTCATAATTAAACAGAAAAAACAAATTCAAAATAGATATAATTTTTGGTAGTACTGTTTTTTCCAATGGAAAAAACATTTGATCTGTTATTAAATGTATATTTTTCGGAATATAAAAAGTTATGTTAATTTTCTTAAAAAAAATACTAAAATTTAGCCACCAATACAGCTTAGAGATAAGTTTGGAAACAGAGAACTAAAAGCTTGAAGCAGATCATATTCAGGTCATAATCGTAGAATTGACGTATCTTGCAAATTTAGTATCATATTTTCATTTTCTGAGCTATCATTTCTTCAATTATAGTATATTATTAAACGAGCAGTTTATGATAGCCATAATTCACGATGGGTGACGTTTGCGTCACGAGCCGCAGGCGAGGGGCGCAAGTCACCCAAGTGAATTATGGCCATAAATTGCGAGTAGAATACAATACTTTGACCACGAAACTTAATTTATTTATTATTAAATAAAAGTCAGTAGCGATTTGGCATATTACTAACTTCAAAATGTTGTGGCAGCTACTTCAAATAATATGACATATATGGAGATGGGCGATACTGTATAAAGTATCAATACAACGTACCGTTATAAATATATTGTTTTGAAATACTTAATATTAGAAAATATCGTTATGAAAAGTATCAATACTAAAAATTACAATATTTTATAGATACGATATATGTCAGAAACAAATTTCCTGAACAAAATACACAGATTTAATAGTTTATTCAATATTGTACCCCCATCTCTAGTCGGGAATTATGAACCATAATACACTACAGTGTATTATGAACCATAATTCACGATAGTTGATATATGGGTACCATATACCTTCAGTTAGAAGGTAAAATATTGACTTATTATTAGGTGGTCGTGGACAAAATATTTTTTGGTACTAGTTTAACTAAAGATACCATAATCCTTAATATTTTCGACTCCAATTTTGCTGGAGACCGGTATTACCCTTAACGTTCGAAATGATTATACCATTTTTTGCGCGATCGTATTGAAATATTCGAATTTCTAATAGAATAATTTATATATCTTCGGAATGAACGAAATGTCAAAAGTGACATTTATACTTCTCGATCAGTTTAAAATATAATTAGCATTTTGGTGAAATTGTTTTCATGCTATTTATTACTTTTTATATTGTTCTGTTCGATTCTGTTCATTAAAAAATATCAATCTTATTATTTTTTTTGTTTCTTTTGTGTAATGAATGAAGTAATATATTATTTAGGGCCACTTAAATGTATGTAGGGCTAAGAAGTAGTTTACTTACCGACGTCTGAACGGTAAGTAAATCACTTACCGACGTGTTAGACTTAGAAACCAGTAAACACAACCTACCGACCTGACAACCGATGCTGTAAATAAACAAAAAATATCGATCGCGCAAAAAGGGTAATTACAACGTTTGCATGTAGATTCCTCTGGTAAAATTGGAGAAAATGATGTGAGCATTAAGGGGTCTAGCACATTTACTTTTCGAAATACAGGGTGTTGAAATTTTGAAAACTTGAATGTTTCAATTCGATAACTTTAAAATGGATGGATAAATTGATTTGACATTTGGCAGGTTGTTTTTAAATGTAAAAGGGCATATTTTGATAGAAATACCTAGTTTGTGCAACTAGTGTGAATATGATGGCCATATCGCACGAGGACGAAGTTTGAGCACGACGCAGTAGGCGGAGTGTTCAATCGTTCAAGTGCGATATGGACAGTCCACACGAGTCGAACAGCATATTTTTTTCTACGACACACTTAGGAAAAAATCTAGAAAATTTCTATAAACAGTAATATAACTTCAAATTGAAAATTTAACCATTCAATTTTGTGTTTCCACTAATTTACTACTCGACCACCGAGGAATATGCGAATTGTTTATCTATAATGTCAGATGTATTACATAATTTTTGCTTAAAAGGAACTAAAGTTCCTACTGTGTGTCCCGCGACAAGTTCTACCTTTTCGTTAATTTCTTGGGAAATCCGTAGCGTTCTAGTTTCTTCTTCTTCTTCTCATAGTTTTATATTACATGTTTATTCCATTTGAAGCAGCGTGGTCTTTGAAACAATTTTTTGAGGCTAGAAAGCCTAACGGTTTGCTTAAAGTATCTAATGTCTAGTTGTCGGGCTTTTCTACTACTCATTGTCAATAAGAACAATAGTACATACAATTTTTTCCAATACTAGCCAAATTTGTGCCAAAATTTAAAAATAATTCACAAACGCTCCACGAGAAGCGCTTACTCCGTTGTCTCACTGACAATTATGCTGTCAGTTTTCGATATATTATGAACGTACTCGTTATGTCATAAGTCATTTTTGGTAGAGCGCGAATTTTAAACTAATGGCATTTTTATTCAAATAATTTTATTTTGATAGGTAATTTCAAGCAGCAAATATGTTACAGACAATCTCCTGGGTATACAAAATTATGTTGAACAAGTTTTTGTTGAACTACTATCTCTGAATTATCAAAATATTTGAATATGTCCATTATTGACTATATACGAAATAAAATAACGTCTTTCAATTACTGGTTTGCATAAGAGTTTCTGGCTTCAACAGTAGATAGGTACATGGACTCTGGATTTTGAAGAATGTTTTAAAACTTTAATCACCATGCAGTAAAAATATAAAATTTTTGAATTAATCAGTGACATTTGTATCATTTAATTTGTCGACCTTCCTTCTAGGTCGTCATACTAATCAAAAATACTTTTTTTATCAAATTACTTAATACCGATTTGTGCGAATTTGTTCCTTAAAAATGAATATTCTTTTTAAAGTATTTGTCACAATACTCTAAATCACGGACAATTCTTGGTGCAATAACTGCAGCTAGTCGTATATAAATTGGAATTTAATGAAATGTTGTATATTTTTTTCCCTGCTTAAATTTTAGATATCTACAGTTATCAATTTTCTGTTATCACATTTTTTTTCAAAAATATTTCAACCCCGTAGATTTGATCGTATGCCATGTTGTTCTAATACTTATAATCGCCTTGCAACTCTTAAGAGTGTATAGTTTTCTTAGGGTAGATGACAAAAATTCTGGGGATAATGGAAGAAGAAAAATAAGTAGGATAAACAGGGACACTCTCTTCACGCTAAGGTGTCCGTCATAGCGGCTTTGTTTATTTAGATAAAGGATACTTGCTACAAAAGGACAAACAGAAGGAACCAAATCTAAATAATTCATGCATCCGTTCTTACAGAACAAAATGAAAAATGTTACAATGTTATACTTTTTGTATGGTTCGTTTGATGAATTTCCATAAAATATCTCTTACTTTAGGTTTTTTATTTATCTATACACCATTATACACCACCTAGTCTAATAAAGTGGGCAAATAATAACCTTGATAACCTAGCTGTTCGCCTTTTAGGCTTTATTATTTGAAGATTCAGAACAAATTAAGTTTATTTTCCACGTTGCGTCAAATCGCAGCGACTTGTTGTTGGGACAAATCGCTGCGAGAAAAAGTACAATCAGCATATTGATAGTTTGTTGCTGCTACTCATCCAGGTAAACGTAACGTGTTGCGTTACCCAGTTACCAAGTCATGCGACTAACGCCAAGTAGCATGCAACTTGTTCGAGTTGCAGCGTCGACTCGCTCCATGGAAAATGGACTTTACGAAGCTACAACTATTATATCAAATTGGCGTGTAGACTAAATGGTCCTTACCGTATAAGTTACATGATTCTCCAAATGTGAAGTTAATTTTTTAACCTCTAACGTACAAAACCTAAGAAAAGTCGACACAACTAACACTAGGACCACATGTTTACAATGGTTTTGAAGTGTCAAAAGCTATTTATGAATTAATTAAGTAGAAACTTGCCAGGCCTGATGTTTTTTGAACCAAACCATTCAAAAAGAGCGGACAAAAAGGAAAAAAAAATGTCAGGTACCTATATATCTCTAGATGGGGTGTTTTTTCCGACAGGTATAACTGCCGTTTTGGGTTGCTGAACCCTAAAGGGTTGTACATTTCTTGTTTCATTAATTGCAATATGGTAATCAACCAGAACCAGAACACGAAAACTAAAAATTAATCATTATTTTCGTTATTTTTTGGGAAATTGAATCACAATGTTATTTCAATGTTTAGGCAGCAGCTACTGTATTCAAGAATATTTTAATTTCTTAGAAAACTTTTGGTCCCTAGCTGTCTTTAGTGTTTAATTTTCCGACAAATATCAAACAAATTATTAATAAACTAAAAGCCGCATACAAAAGATCGTGTTTCTTGAATACATCAACATCGGCAGGATTGGAGGAATGGAAGTGACACCATTGATGGAGAAAGTTGTTCAAAAAATAAAAAATGAGAAACTTAGTAGATGTTTTACTACTTACTAGAATTTGACGGTTTTTCAAAACCGGTTTTTAAATTTAGCAAACCGGTTCAAAAAAAAGTTATTTGATACCCGTAAACTATGGAATCCAGTTCAGTAGCCAGTAAGCGACTATTTCCAATTTCAATTATGTACAACATTCACTCGTAAAATCTACTGGATATCGTTAATAATTGAATTGGCAACAGCGAATGACAGCTATTGTCAAAGGTAGCCATAGTAACCACAGCGGAAGAAAAGTAAACCAAGTAAACCAGCCAGCTGAGGATTGTGGAGAAATTGAGAGCTGCTGGTTATACCACAGATTATAAAGAGAACAGATACGAATCCCGGTAAAACATCAAACGATTTTCAGCTCCGTCGTCAATGACCTTGGACCTTTAACTCGGTATGGCCGCGATGTTGCCAGTTTAAAATATTTTCTGAATCTCTTACCAAATTGCACTGTTGACTCGGGGACAATAACAATTTCTAGTGCCGGATCTAGTTTTTTTTGGAAGTTTCCACTAAATCTTTAAGACTGCGCCATGAATTGGAACAATAATCATAATCGAATATATATTTATGTATTTATTGAATACCTATATGTACATTCATATGATTTGTTATAAATATTCATTACTCTTGGGAGATTAATTAATAAATACATTTTAAGATAACACAAATAATTACAAAAATCAACCAAATTTTAAAGTACAAATAATTCTTAATTTATCTATTATCGAAGGGAATACAATATACACATATTTTGATAATAGTTTGAAGTACCAAAGTTAATATCAAAAACTTTAAAATTTCTTTTATCATAGGCCGAGATATTAAATTATATACTCTCATCCCTTGGAAATCGAAATAACTTTATTTTTCTTTCCGAATAAAATTTATTTGGACAGTCTCTGTATGAACAATACACTCCGCCGTGATGTTTATTCATTTTATAAGAATAATAATCTATACCACTATATTTTTATAGTTAATATAACCACAACGCACAATCGATTAGTCAAATAACACAATTAATATCGCCGATTGAACACCTTCAAACAATGAAGCAAACAAAAATGGCGTTATGAATTTTGAGAACAGATTACAAGTGATTTTGAGCATGTTTTGACGTTTTGATTATGTTATGTTATGTTAGGTTAGGTTAGGTTAGCCGCCACCATTATTGTGCATGGTTGCCAAGGATGTGGTTTGTGAAAAAAGTATATATTTATTGTATGATTTTTATACATTATAAATCTTTTTAATTGTATAATTCTTTTAATGTTAATAAAATTGATTTAAAACAAGTAATTATCGAAAATTTGTATCTGTATAACTATCACACTTAAACAAAAACATTCTTATAAAATATTTGACCTATGATCGTAAATTGAAGGGAATATAATGCAGATTGACAACCATGATGACAAATTTAGCGAAGCAGCCCGAACGGAGTCGACATATGACGATGGGTATTTAAATGGGTATGTCCATCCATCTCTCTCTCTTTTTACTGTTCTCTGTCAAGCTTTCGTATCTGTTTTCTTTATAATCTGTGGTTATACCCAATTGTTCTCCATAGCTATTGTATTCTGAAGGACCACTGTAGTTTTATGGGAACCACAGAACTTTAATTACACATAAACAAATTAATATTTACTAAATTATGAGTGAGATATTTCAATCAGTACTAACTATACAAATTATTTTATTAAATGATAGGAATAGAGACTAAATAGGAGAAATTATTTTCTATCTGATTTTTAAAAACTGAGATTAGTTTTTGGTATCAGAACAACGGAGGCTTTGATTAGTGCTGTCGTTACTAATTTTCCAGTTATAGAAAGATTTAGTTTTGTAACAGAAATATTATTCATTGAAATAAAATTAGGCCAACAACAGAATCGGTAACTATACATTGTTATTAAACTGGGAGCATTTTAAGATACCTCCACCACGCCAATGTAAGATATAAGTACTTTGTTTTCACAGGTCTGGAACCGTTTTATGGAATCACAAAGGGTTACATAAGAGGGGAAGTCGAGAGCTGGCTAGCTAATGAACACCAACTCAAATTGAGGTTGACGCAAGGACACCTCCATTCTATGAGTCTACTGAATAAGTTAGACAAGGAACTCTCGCCCAGGCTGTTGAAACTGGCTAAGAGAAATTTGAAGACAGTTACCGACCTGGTGACTGGACACTGTACCCTGAGGAAGCATCTGCATAGGATGGGCAAAGGTAGTTAACCTATGTGTAGAAAATGTGAACTCTATGTTAAAACACCTACTCACATACTCTGCTTCTGTGAGAACTTACAAGGACTCAGAGACGTAAGCACTTTGGAGTGGAAATAACACAACCATAACAACTACTGGAGATTCATCCAGATAAACTGGTGGCCTAAATAGAAGACACGACGCTTCTGGAATGGAAGTAGGTAGATAACATGGGCAATGGTACAAAAATAGCTATTTAAATTCAAATCGCTCATCTTAGTTTAAAAACAAGGTATAGATGCTACTAGATTGGGGCTGTATCCCAAAACAGTCGTGTTCAGAATTTTTGAACTAATCGACTCCTATGTTTAAATTGTTGTCGAGGCGAATGTGGAATTAAGGCATGTCAAAAAATCAAATCATCATTGACCACAAGCTATGACGGAAGCAGCAACCGAATATTAAATTATTGTTAACAAATGTACGGTGAATGTTTATATGTATATGTAAAGTTTGTTGATAAATTAGAGGATAAATGAATACACGGAAAATGCAATTGTATGTTTAAATTATTATTTAATAACATTTAAGGCATAGGTTCAGCAGAAGTTAAAAGTTTTGTTTATTAAGCGGAAAAAATTATAAAAATAACAATTAACTTGTTGGAATGTAATATAATTTGTTGAAAATAAAACAATAAACAACAAACGCAAAAAGCGGTAGTAGAGATTTAAATAATTAATATTTTTAAATAAATAAACAAAAGCTGACAAATGTGAATGTGCTGCGTGAAAAGGGCGGCAATCTTTGGGCAGCAGAAATGCAACTTACATTCAAATCACTTATTTTAAAAACAAGCATTATACAGTATATACAATAATTTTTTCACTATATTATATTATTGTATTACAACAGATATATTTTGTCACTTTTTCCTTTTTTTATATCATTCTTTATAAATTTTCGATAATAATAAAGTATATTCTCCTCTCTCTATTCCATTGCGACGTTTTCACACTTAATCATTAACAGAATAGGTGAGTTGTGCAAAAGAACTAGCGAACTGAAAGAACGAACTAGTTCACAATAGTACAGAATAGCCTGAAATAAACAGTATTGAAACTGAAACTGAAACATAGGTGTCTCTATGTGCGCGCTACTATTTCAAGGCGGTGTACGGTAGAGTAATTGAAGCGCGCGAAAAATATAGTATATTGGTGAAGTAGAAAGATATGGAAAGGTAGAAAAATGCTTAATTCCATTTTAAGCACTTGCCACGCAAATATCATGATATAAACGACATATTTCATGTAAATATATGATCTAGTTTCATTATGTTTATCTTATAATAAAACAGGATCAATCCACATGAGTTGGTGTGAAAATCAGAGCTAGTGCGAAACGGATAATTAGACAATCGGACACCACAACAACTGAATGAATGAATGAACTTTAATTTAATAAGCATTCAATTTCGCGAATGATAAATGGTTAATACTGGAATCTTCCAGCATAGTTTTCATGGTTGAATTTATCCTGACCGGGAATATCAAAAATAACGATTTATATCTTACAGTTTTAACACTCTCATACTTGAATCATGGTATATTGAGCCATTGACAAGGATGATAGAGTGTAGGTTTAAAGCAGAAACATTACTGAATTTAAATTTGCTAAAAATCTAAAAATACAGTGATAAATTATAGTTTGTGAAATTAAAAAGCATGCTTTTATAACAGATCCAATTAAAAAGGGAAAAACAATTTCCAATTTATAACAAAAAGTGTGGGTGTCATATGTCAATTACATATTCCATTAGTTTATACATATTTGTTAGACAAGTTAGTATAAAGATATATGTAAACTTTTTATTTTGGTACCAAGGTCAGGAAACTATCTATTATACTCGAGCCTGCAAATTGACAGGTACGCGCCGAGGTGCATATTACATTTTTTCGTCAACCTTTATTAAAAATTACTAATTTCGGATTGGAAAATCGGACTATTTTTGAAGTACTTTTCGTCCGATGTGAAATAGATGAGTTCCATCTGAGGCATCAAGGTCTGTTCAACCGCATTCAAGGGAGCACCCCAAGGCTCCTGAACTTCCAAAAATATTGTTGCAATTTTAAGTAGTCATTATTTAACCCAGATTTTTTGTATAGCATTATTTGGATCCTCAACAAAGATAGTTTCAATCAATTTAAAAACAATTTAAGTTACTCGAAACGTTTAAATAGAAGCTGTAAACTCCGTTGAACCATTCATGCTACTATATTGAATTAATACGTTTCGTTATTACCTTGTGAATCATCAGTATCAATGATTGTGGTATTTAAAATTGTTGATCTATTAAAATGGGATTTTAATTTAACTGTTCCATGTTTTCGATTAAGATTACTTTTTTATATTGGAAAGAGGAAATAAATTTTCAAGGTTATAAAGTCCTTGGTAATAAAGGGAAATTTTGTAGTGATGGGAAAGTGTGGGTAAGCAGTTCTGGTTTGGATCATTCTATAGGTAAAGTATTACAACAGTTTTCTCTAAAATTGAAAAGCGTTAGAATAATATATTTATTCTTCGTTCTATAAGTTTTATTTGTTTTATTTTATGAAATTATAGATGTTATAGATGTAGATGTTTTAGTTTATGCAATTAGTTGGTTGGTTTTTGTAAAATAATATATTTTTTTTAGATATATTGTATTTGTTTGATAATTGTAAAATTAATTTATTGCCAGTAAGTTACCCTTAATCTTTGAGCATAATAATTGGTAAAATGCAACAGGTTACATATTTGGAACACATTTTTTGACATTGCTTTCAAAAAAATATTATTCAGATGTGAAAAAAAATCAATAATATTGAAAATAAAAGAATTTGAAGAAAATTCGTTGGAAAAAACAATAAATTTTTGGCAATAAAATCTATGAAATTGAATAAATAAAATAAAATACGATAAAATATAATTAAAAATGGACCAAAATAAATATATTATGCTATTGTGGAATTTTTTTATTTTATTTAATGTGCTCAATTAAATGCAGTTCCACATTGTAAGGAATGAGAAATTTCAATTGTTATGTATTAAATTATCAAATATTAATTTTCCAATTCTAAAAAGTTCATTTATTCATCAATTTTTTTATATATCTAAGCAATTTTGGAAAAAAAATTCAGGTGATAGAAACTTTTATCATAAATTTAAAAAAAAAACTTACATGGTTGTGCAAAAGCTAGAATTTTCTCGGTCCTCACATAATAGTCGTCTAGCTCTTCGGTGACAGTGTAGCCGCTCCGAAATTGAGGCTGATCGCTTTGCATGCCCCCGTTTTCTTCTTCAATCCTCA
>CAJUYI010002118.1:16514-35828 GCA_910591695.1 Galerucella pusilla
GCCTCAAAATTTCATCTTTGATCACCATTAAGTTTCTTTGTTTGATTTCTTCTCTCATTCGGCAACTGTGACAGCCTGACGTGTGTCTAGGCTCATCAGGCTCGGGACTTCGCCGTTTTTGTATACTGTTCGACCTATTATGTTTTTCTGTTATCGTGTATGGTATAAGTAACACTAGAACGAAATACGTCGAAAAAGTTCTTGTATTGAACATTTTTCTAAAATTTGCTAGAGTGTTCATGTTAAATTTGAATGTGCTTCCTAACATTTTTTTTTAATTATATAGTCAGTCTGGTAATATCACAAATAAGTCGAAATTTATCACAAAAGTCCGGATTCATATAAAATTTGATCACAATTCTCGAAAATAAAAACAATGTTCAAAAACTAAAACGCGTTATCACATTTTTCATTTTCACTTTTCTATCACTTAACATCGCTTTCGAAAAACAATACTGAATTTTTAAAATTTTTTTTTAATTTATCGACCACATTTGGACTTTTCGATTTTCTTTTAGATCACAAGGGCATCACAATCTCGTTGAATTTGTCACTCTAGGTTTTCTTCAGTCATGGGGATTTTTGAAATTTGTATTTCGCCGGTAGATTAATGTGTTACTGGCCCGCGCACCTTCTCTGGGCTTTGTAAGATGTGTGTTTAACATGCACTACACTTTGAAAGCATAAGACGGCCCTATATATGTGTGCCTCACTCAGTGCGTGAGGATCTTTTTATTGGCGGGCACCAGTTCGATAACGTAGTGGCGATGTCAGATTCTCATTATACAAATATATACAGGGTGTTTTAATTGGTTACGCGCGCTAAAATTTCAAACGTGGAGCGTATGCATTATTTATCTATGTGTACTTAATACAAAAATATATATTTTATCGTAAATATAATTAGATTTATGTAATATTTACAATTGCACGTTACACAAACAATTGCCTATCTGTTGAATTAATGCTTGTATTTTTCCATTTTTTTTTATTCACAGAAAAAAAATTGCTTTAATTAACTTACACTGATGGACTGTTTTTGCATATTTTTTTGGCTATTTTCGTAATGATGCCTGACACTTGATTTATATATTCTTTTACCTTGCTTTATTTTTTATTTCGACGTTTCGGTAGCGTTCCTGCTACCGTTGTCAAGATTAACTAGTAATGAAATAATTTTTGGTCCCTATCAGACACAACGGAAAAAATTTGACAACTAGACAATCAATAATATTTTGAAGTTTAAGACTACAAAACTTTGTTGTCAAATTTTATCAAGATCACATCTCTGGTAAAATGTGAAATAAAATATTTCATTTTATGACATTTTAACGATATGATAGTCTACTAGAAATTGAATCCAGTGAAGTGCACGTTCCAGGAACGGTTATTATTGGCATAGCGCTTTTTTTCGCTTATTTTGGAATTGTTAATGTTGTTACTTTTTTGTGAATGATTATTTTTGTTTTCAAAATATGTATAAATCAGTTTGGTGATTTTTGTGTATCGTGTATCGAACAACTATTCCAATGATAAATCATAAGAAAACCTGGATAACAATTTATGATGGTATCCTGATAACGCAGGTAATTGATTATTGGAAATTTCTCTTTCCATTCGGCTAAAATACTAGCTATACATTTATCTGCATTTAGTTGTATTGAAGCACTTTCTTTGAGTTTTCATCTTTTATTATTGGGATCTTTCAATATTATTTTTGTCGAATCCCATTGAATTTTATGCCCCTCTTCCCAAGCATGTTTGCAAATACCTGACTTAAAGAACTCCCCATCTTTGATATACTTTTTAAGTTCACTTATTCGGACTAGTAGGTCTTAAAATGTTGACAGATTTTGATTCCTCCCAAATGTCATCATATTTCCACCTGAGATTGGATTTACACACAGTGGCGTAACTATACCATCTGGAGCCCGTGGCAAATTATTTTGATGGGGCCCTAGCAGTGAGAATCATCACGTTGTACTCAGTTTAATTTTTAATAAACCTATGTCCCACTATAATGACCATAGGCCTCCTTTCAAATTATAGAGCTTTTTTCAATAGATCAGTGTCACTTAAAACTTTTAAAGTGGAAGGCTGCAAAACAATGAAATTAGAAACAATTTCATTCATTGGAAGGAAACGCGATTTTAGTTGTTCACTTTGAACAAACTTTCCGGATCTTGGAGACGCTCATCAAAATGACGTTTTACCTTCCTCTGACGAGTTTTTAAAAATTCAGGGGCGATGGACCATTTTTTTGCTACACTATTTGCTTCCATTTTTAAATCCATACCTTTCCAATAGACTACACGCATATTTCGTATTTTGCTTAGATATTAATTTATAATAGTAAAGTTGATATCAAAAATAACTAATAATAGGAAGTGAACCACCTTCCATTGGAAATTACTTCTAAATTTTGAAATAAAATTCAAATTTCATTGCAGTTTCCGAGCACCGCGCGAGGATTTCCGAACGCTACCGATGATACGTGTGATGTCATACCATTTGATGACTTTTGTCAATATGGCCGGTATTGCATTAGGTTCTGTGTAGTTTTGTATTTATATTGTATTTTAATTAACTATTAATTGCTTCATCGACGTAAAAATATCATTTATATTTTTATTTGAGACCATTACGTGTTTATGTGTGCATTTTTTTATTTTTAAAGGTAAACGTAAAGTGGAAGGTGGACATAAATATTCGATATTTCCGAGGATATTTTAAAACTTTTAGAAGAAAATATTTTATTTACTAGTTCAATCAGTGTTCAGTAACGATTCTTTCATATTTCGTGAGTGAAGATATGACTAGCGAAGGTTTTGTAAAAGCATAAACTGATAACTTGACCAAAGTAGTCTCATTTATGCTGCTCGAATTTATGAAGACGTTAACTTTGTTGTTAATGACGTCACTCCATGGGGCAGCCATCTTTATGACGTAAAGCGCGGACTTTCAAATTTTATGATTTTTGAGGTTGTTTTAGAAGTAAAGTTTATATTTTTTTGAGAAAATAGACATGCAAAGTGTTAGGAGACCTTATAAAGTGTCAATTCCCACCAATAGCAAAATTTATGCTTGTACCCCATTCTTCTAGACGAATTTTCAAACGTTTTAAGGCATTTGAAATATCGGTTGCTTTAGACTGAAGTGCTTTAGAGGCTGCATCGATAGTAAGTAGGATCTTGCAATGGAAAACCAATAGCATTATAAAATTGTAGTTTTTGATCTTCTTTTTGAGTGAAGCAGCTTCATTTTTTTCATTTGATTTGCAATTCAACAGAATTGTTTTCGTTAGCGCTTTTTTGACTCCAACAAACCGAACTTTTAAAGCAAAAACGTCATCATAACGTCCTGCCCATCTAGTAGGGTTTAATGTTTATAATGTTATTGAAGTTGAAGACTCACTTTATTTATTAGATAATTTTGCATATCAATAACCTCTCTCACTACATTATTGAATAGTACTAGGAGCAGCACAGTAAACATATACGGCATTATTTGGCGTGTACATCTCTAAAATTGAATCAACATCTTTTTGTTCAGGTTGATTAAAATGCTTAACGATTAACTTGAAATTGTATTATGGTATTTAGCTCTCTCACTTTGGATCTTGTAGAACTTATGAAAATAATACTTTTGAAATAAAATAAAATACTCAGGGACAATGTAAAAAAATATTTTTTATGTCGCGGTCTCCTGCCAGAACTGCCACCCTATTGTTACGCCACTGTTTATACATGTTTTTATCATCCATTCTCTGGTAAAACACAGCCTTTGGATGTTATTGAAAACCATTTTAGATCTTTGCCAGCATGGTTTATTTGCTACGTATTGTTTTTAGTTCATTCTGATATTGCAATTCATTATAAGAATTATAAGATTTTGACAGCTCTTGATATTCGTCTGCAAACCGCTATTGCGGCTTACCTAATTTTAATGTTTTGACGCCTTATGCCATATATTATGTATGTTTACTATTATATTATGATACATTTAGACAGATAAAAGAAGCGGCTTGATGGAGATAGAATAAATATATAATTTCAAATAACTTTTAATATTAAATGCAATCCTATATCTAATAATATCTGATAAATGTTATCTGGAATTTATTTATAGAATAAAATTCAACCTCTAAATAGTAAAATTTGAATAAAATGACGACGTTTATTGACAGTTGCTAAGTGGTTGCTAGGGAAGCCGTCCGATTTACTAAACAGCTGTGCGATTTTTTTACCATGCGTTATAGACATTTTATGCATTGATTGTAGGTAAAAGGAAATTCTGGGAAAATAAAAAAATAGGAATGTGTAAAATATACTTTATCTAATTCCGCTATCAAATGTGACACTTTACGTCACTCCTTGACGTTAGGTAACGTCACATTTTTCATAACCTTCATATATCAGTTGTGAAAAGTAGTTATGTAAAAACTTTACGTAACTGTTTTTGTTTCAACAAGGAGATACCACATGAGTTTCAAATAATGATTTATCAATTAGGTACTGTCAAAACTGACAATTATTTCATTATTTAAACTGACAATTACCCCATTATTTTAATTCACTAGTATTTTAAGATTTATAAACATTATTCAGGACACAGTTATTTAAAGTAAGTCAATTTTCTGGGTGAATACATCATAGTAACAATACTTCTAACGCCATTTGAATCCACTTTAATATTATCATTGGAATTGAAGATTTTATAAAATATTATGAAAGCGCGGAATTAGATAAAACGTTGTACGTAAACACGTTATGAAGAGAGCGACATTGTTCAACTCGCGTAATTTGCAGAACTCGCTAGCGCTCGTTTTGGCAAATATTACGCTTGTTGAACAATAACGCTCTTTTCATAACTAGTTACGTAAATATCTATTCCCGCACTCCAGCGACAACTGCATTTAAAAGCAATGAGTACAAAATAGTTATTTTGCCAACTAGGACTTATAGTAACATTTTCCGCACGCGACCGCAGCTCGACAGCGGTAAAGACACTTTCTTGGTAAAATGTAAAATATAATATATCATCGTATAACACTCTAAGAATATTGTATTGTACAGCTTACAGTTGTCGAGGCCAATGAAGGATCGAGGCATGTCTAGTAATAGCATGGAGCTAGTATTAAGAGGAGTCGCTACGCCTGTCATAAAAGTGGTATAGGTTTCGCCATTTTACTACCACTTTTCTGTCAACTTGACATTAGTATTGTTCTGTGGATGTGAATTGGGTATTTTTGGATTAGCTTTTTGATAGTGTTGTTCTTTTATATTTTAATAATTGAACAATAATGGTTTCTTGTGCTTTACGAAGTTGTACAAGTAGAGACAGTATAAATACGAAAAAATCATCAGGGACAACATATCATAGGTTAGTAAACAATCGAAAGGACTGTACTGGAATATATTACTTTGTGCTTCAATAAGTTCTATTTAACTTCATATTATATTTAATGTTTGTAAATTTCTTAGAACTCCATCAATAAGAGATATGTGGTTGAAATTTGTGAAAAGAGGTTCTTGGCAGCTAACAAAATACCTACAGTGTTTCTATATTATCAATTTCATTTTATCAAAAGGACGATAATGTACACTTCAACGAAGAAGACCACCTCTAATCAAAAATTCAAAAAGCCGCTACGCTATACCTAGGTGAAAAAGAATTTCACTAGTGAATATATTTTTATTGATTGAAAATTTAAATAGTCCGGCTCTGCCGACGACGCCATATTGCTAACATCACAATGTCACTCATGTAATACCACTTTCCTATTATAAGATAGTCGACTGTGTCATCTCCTCTTAATAGTTGCTCCATGAGTAATAGTAACCAAATGTCACATTATTGTGAAAAAATGTGTATATTCATTTTTCACCGGCAAAAGCACTCGTTTACCTGAAATTTTGCTGAAATTCGTTGTCCAAGAACTTTCGTAATTTTTTATCGATTTCAATTGTTTCTACGCCAACTTGTAGATAAATTCTTTGGTATTAAGACAAACACCAGAAAAGTTTTCCGAAAATGTTGATATTTTATTTATACAGAATGAAAAAAAACATTTATTTGTAGTCCAATGGACTACATGGATTCCGGGACACACTGGAATAGAAGGAAATGAAATAGCAGATGAACTAGCAAAGAGGGGGACTGAAATACTTTTCTGGGGGCTTGAACCCTTTTGCGGAATCAACCCCAATGTAATATTGGAAGAAATAGGTAAAGCCGAGGAAATGAAAATATCTGACCATTGGAAAGATCTAGTAGGGTTTATACAATCAAATATTCTTCTGGGTGACTAATCAAAGTAAATCAAAGTAAAGCTGCGCTAAGAGTTTTAACAGGGATCCCAACTGGACATTGTCACCTGAATGGGCACCTGAAAAAGCTCAAAATAGTGGAGGAAGAAGAATGTAGATTTTGTGGAATGGAAGAAGAAACCTCCATCCACATACTTTCCAGCTGCACAGCACTTCAGAATCCTAGAGCACAGCACCTGGGAGATTACTGGATAGAAGAGGAACATTCACCTAAGTTGAATCCTGCAGATATCCTAAAATTCTTCCGGGAAATAGGACTAAAGGAGCTACTAGTTTCTGAGACTCTCCTCAGAAGCTAAGTAGAAATAAGGGGGCACGATAGATCTTTTTTAGGTCTCAGTGAATGTCACCCCAAAATACATACATACATACCTACATAGTCCAATTACTCAACGCCCTGTGGAACAGTTAGGAAAACTTGTAGACTTCACGCTCAGTTTATTACAAAGACTATTCTTTTCGCCATCTTTCAGATTTTTTTTCACCTTGATATATTGATTTCTTTTTGAATATACACGTGTTCAAATGAAATCCTGGAATTGTCTTTCCAAACATGTTAGCAAATACCTGACTTAAAGAACTCTATCTTTAATATTTTTGTGTTCATTAATTCGGATTTTCGATTATTTAGATGTTTCAACTAAATAAAATTTATCGCATTTACAGGATATATACAGTCTTTTGAAGATTCTTCTTGATTTTTTGGTTTAATTTTTGTTAGTAAAGATCTCAGCGTATTGTTAGATTTAAAGCTAGTTCGAATATTGAATTGATTACCACTTTTCTTAATTTTTTCGTCTCCTTCACAGGGATCACCGTGGCCACCTTCCACCTTTCCGGGAACTCTTCCTCCCTCAATATCCTGTTGAATAGTTCCAAAAAGTACTCCACATTGTCATCCAACAGCCTCTTCACCATATCACCTCTCATGCCATCTATCCCTGGGGCTTTTCTTACTTTAACATTTCTCCCCCCTCCTCTACTTCCCACTTCTCTACCGGCCTTATCCCTCTCATTTTCCCTATCTCCCTAGTATTCTGGGCTTCCCGAATCCTGCCCCCCACTCCTTCTCCTACAGATAAAACCTTAACATACGGTATTATCAAGCTCTTAGAAATTATGTAAGCTGAATTATTAATATTATTTTTATTATTATGGGGTGTAAACTGATTGCACTTATCAATTGTGTTAGTTCAGGTAAAGCGTGAAATAATGTAATTTTCAGTTAATTCTATCAACTTAAAAATATTGCAGTTTTTTTTTAATTTGGATTTTAAAAATATCGAGGACCGCAGTCTGGTGAACAATGTATTCAATATTTATTTTGCTAAAAATAACCTTCTCTGATGCAGGTAAATCACTATTTACTTTTTGATAGTGGCTTGTTTGACGTTGAATCTGGATAAATAATTTAATGATATGAATATCAGTGGAGTGCACAACAGCATCATCAAAATTTATCTCCAAGTATTAAATTAAATATATACCTACTCTGAGTGAAATAGTGACTTTTTGACAAAAATCCTAGTAAAAAAATACATTCCAATGATTTTTTCCAATTATATATTTTTTATGTAAATAATTTTGATACAGAGGCGTTTACAATTCAAATGAACCACACTATATATATGATGAGTACTTTCAAACAGTTTTTTTACTGTAATTTCCAGAAGAACAAACAAATTGCCGGTCATAATTCAAAAAAGTTGAATAAACTGTTTGGCTTTCTCATTATAATAACTTTTAAATAATGATTGACATCTAATATGACATCAATGATTATCTAATAATTTTCAGAAGATGCGGCATCATATTCTTCGAATTTTGAATTTATAAAAAATTATAACTTCCATTTTGCAACAGGTGTTAAGTTCGCGAAATTCATTATTAAAAATGTTTTATTTTTTTCAAATCCATTCAAAAGCTGTTGCTTAAGAGTTGATTTTATTTTTTATTGAAAATATCTACATATAATAAGGAATAAGACCATTTTATAATAAACCCTTGTTATAGATTCTTAGTAGTGTTGGTCTATTTTAATAAAAAATATTAGTAATCATGTTTATGTTACATGAACATAATAACTAAAAGGTGTCTTACTCACTAAAATGATATATCATGACTAATTTAAATCATCAATAACACTATTGTTATCAGTGTGACAATTCTATAGATTCATTTTTAGGGTATTATGTAGCTTAAAGATCTACCAAATGCATTTTATTCGTTTTAATTAAGCAAAGAACACAAAAAGAGAATATTCACATAAAACGAATGGCTCTAATGGTGTGCGGTATCCTGGCATGGAAAAATTGGGGTTGTAGCCCAAAAATCCTAAGCCTGTGCTGAGCCATAATGAGACCAATAATCACTAACGGAGCCATTGCGTGAAGTAGTAGAGCTAGGAGCGGGTAAACATACAACACGGCTCCACCCACCACGTCAAATTTAGTAGTTGAGGTGCGCATGCGTCCAAGCAGCCTTTAACCTTCTATTCGATGTGACTGAATGTGAGCTGATTGGCGCAGTTGGTAGGGTATTGAGCTACAATTCAGAGGTTGTAGGTTCGATCCCCGGTTAGGTGCTGGGTTTTTTGTTTTTTTTTTAAGTTTTTTATTTCTTATTTTCTGATATTTCTATGCATAGTTACACTTTGATCAACCGGGTTGGGGCCTGGGCTTTATTGTTTTTTTTTTAGTTTTTTATTTCTTATTTTCTGATATTTCTATACATAGTTACACTTTGATCAACCGGGTTTGGTCCTGGGTTTTCTTGTTTTTTTTTTTTAGTTTCATATTTCTGATATTTACATATTTATTCCAATATTGTTATGCTACTACTAAATTTGGCAAAGTCTTGAGTCATGCGCAGTTGAAGAAGCCGTGTTGTATGTTTACCCGCTCCTGTAGAGCTAGCCTATTGACGACGAGAGATAACCTCTTCAAAATTCAGAGACTGTAGGTGCATTACAGCAGCAAAGGTAACATGCCCAACGGCGGCCATGGAAGTTAGTATGAACCTTACATCACTACCTATGGTGGTGAAGAATGTTGCAGAAATAACAAGGTACACACTAAGTAGAGAGGGAAAACAGCTCAGTACATAATCAGAAAACCTGGGACATGTCACATACGAAATTAAGACACAAGGAGGAATGGGACCCATTACCAGACTTGGAAAGAATCCAGTGGTACAAAGACGGCTCAAAAACAATAAAAGAAGCTGAGTTAGGACTTTATGGGCCATGAACCAAACAGTCCGAATGCTGAGCTCTTGTGTAATCAGTTCCAAAATGGTATGGGAATGTACTGGGTGAGATCAACATTATTACCTTAGTATGGACTCCAGGACACACTGAAATGGAAGCAAATGAAATAACAGATGAATTAGCGAAGAAGGGGACTGAAACACCTTTTTGGGAGCCGAAACTCTTTTGTGGTATCAGTTCCAATGTAATATTTCCTTTCCTCAGAAACTAAGTAGAAGTGAGGGGATAAATATAAATAGAATGTTTATAGTTCTCCTATATCCATGGTAATACCACTAATAGAAATTTTGTAGAATTGTTTTTCATAGAAATAGGAGCAACTACTGTTTTTGTGTTAAATTCAAATATAAATATGATATTTATATTTCATTATTATAATTTTTGGTTGTATTAGGTATAAAAATGAAACAGAAAATCTTCTTAAATCTCTTAAAAAATTAAACATAAAGCTCCCCGTAAGTCTGGCCCATTTATTGGCGCTGAACAGTAGAGTGGTTAATGACGCTCTGGTGGGGTTCTTTAGACAAGCGGGGCTTGATCTGTAGGGGTATTGAAATGTAGATTCTTGTAACACCTCATAAAAAATAAAAAATAAAAAAAATTTGGATAATAAATTAAAAAAATAATAATTAAAAATTAATATATATTTAAAAATATGGAGAAATGAAAAAAAATCTGTGGCTAAAGGATTTATTTCCAATCCAGCTTCTCCCCCCACACACACACACACACATATTTCATTATTTATCGGGTGTAGAAAAAATAGCGTATGCAACTCTCATGTAATGGTTATTAATACATGATCGTTGCATAATATACTAATATATAGATACGTGTGAAATTGAAATACATTATTTGTTAATTTGGAGTGTTTCATAGCCGGTAAAAAATTATAAATATCCACTCTTGAAATTACGAGCTAGGCCAGTTTTAATACTTCGTCTCGATTACGATTCTACAGGCCGGACTTATCTTATAGTCAAAATGGTGCAAAAGCTACCTTACATAAATTTGAATACATTTTGATATGATTTGTGAAACATCACTTGCAATGTAGATACACTGCAAAAAATTATGAAACCTACAACATTAATGGAAATAATCATAATAAAATTCTATAATAATAATAATAATTTATTCACCAAGAAAATATACAGTGAGGTAGGTAACAGAGAAAGCCCGGAGAACTTGTCTTTGCCCCCTTGAGATATCATATTTAAAATTACACTCCAACCACTCTCAAGTACCTAATCAAAAGTTAAATGTATTGAATAATCAACAATATAATGAAATAACCTTTTAAAAATCATCCTTATTTATTAGACGCTAAGCGGACAATCCGAATATTTATTTTGGGTATAAAAAACGATCATTTAATAAAACTTGGTTTAGTTCAATAAACCATATTTATTTGATTGGAGTTATGCAAAGACGAAAAAATAAAAAATTGGTTTTCCAAACATTGTTAAAAATAAATGATGACAGATTGGTTTTCTTCTCAATGCTTTGTTACGTGAAGGATTAAACAAATTGTTTTTATGCAAAAAATAATCAGGATCCGGTAAATGTATGTCGAGACAATAGAGCTCCTAAAATAGTATTTCGAAGAATTTTAAGCTTTCAAGTTGTCTGTTGGGAAATCCAACAAAAAATACTTTGCATCCACATTACAAAAAAAATTATGTTTAATATCAAACTTAAACTTCTACATAGACCAGTTGGTGGAGTGAATTTTACACTAAAAGCACAAGTAATTAGCAATTGATATTTTTATGAATAGTTTAAAGTTTACTGATTGATATAAAAAGGTTCATCGGTCGATCAATAAAGTTAACACAACATTTAAAATATTAAAATTTGCTTTTCGTGATATTTCCATCAAACCAAGATTCAGAGGACACGAATAGAACTTAACACGTTAATGACCATGACACCTCACGTTTGGGTTTCAGGGATTGTGGTCAACCAGGCACTGTGGCCCGGTTATTAAGCTTCAAATTACCCTGCAATATATGTAGTATATTTAAGAAGGGCCAAACAAGCTGAAGCATATATTTTTGAAAACTGCTATTTGGGCGCCCACCTGGTAAAGGCTCCGAAACTCAAAAGACGGGCTTCATTTTCAAAGTGTCATTTTCTCTTGTTTTTAGGTGATACAATGGAAAAAATACAAAGACATGACATTATTATGTAATATTTATTAACTGAATCAATAATTTTGCTTGGTCCTGTAGAAACTTTTTTCCAATCTCCATTTGGGCGATTAACGTGTTAATATAGAAAACTTTGTGGCCAGATCAAGACAACATTTTCTGACCTGAGTTTTTGACGACTGGAACAATATTGACAAAGATTACAGAATAAAAATATAAGATGTTTCACTCCAGGGCGGTTTGATTCAAGTTGCTGTCCCAAACGGACGCTGCTCTAATAAATTATGTTTACCAGAGAAGTTCGAAAAGCTTATTTTATTTTAAGCTATACAGGGTAATTAGAGAAATATAAATTTAAATTAATAGGATTCTTTATAACAAAGGTTAATTTTTAAATCTTAATTATTTTGAAAAATGTTCGGGATATGAATTTGAAAAGGTAAGTAAAAAATAAACTTGAATTTTTAAAATGAATCAATTTACAGGTTTTTTTCCAGCATCTTAGTAATTTTGAGATACTTATTGATAATCTAGCAGATATTTATCACAAATTCAATTAAATATACTCATTAGCCACCAGAATAATAGGGCCACTAAATCTTAAATTTTGATATTTAAATAACGCGTATTTTTTGGATTGACAAGGTTATAACAGTAAAAAGAGAAGCAGCTACAGGATACCTTTATTAAAAATTATTATAAATGTTGTAAAATACTAAGTTTGGAGTTTGGTTTATGTGTTAAATTTAATCTATTGTTTTTCAAATCTTTCAATATGCATTTGAGAGTAAAATATATACGTACTCTGGTATAGCAGCTGGCATAATATTTGAAAGGAAATTGATTACATGGATGATGAAAAGAAAATTTAGTGAATTCGTTCTAAAGGAACTGACCAATTCCCCTTTGGTTAGCTATAGAATTGAATTTTTGTGTTTTCTTGCGTAATGTACTTGTTTATATAATATTCTTATTATAAAAATTAATCCGTAATTTTGTATTAGCAAATATTACAAAATATTTAGTGTTTCAGCTTTGCTATTAAAGAGAAAAATATTAATATGACTTTTACAATTAAATAATGAACTTAAAATATCTATACAACATAAATATAAAACATGAACAACCAATAAACACCGTTCTAAAATAACAGCGTTCGAGGGGCGACGTCCCGTATAATATGCCAAATTAAATGCAAGTAAGAACGTAGCGACGTACTGTACCATCCAAGTCACCAGCGGCATCGGTGCTTTACGCGATAAATTCGAACAAGTGAAACATCTTATATTTTTATTATGTAATCTTTGATATTGATGTTGACTTCTACCAATATATTGAATGAAAAACTGGACTGTACTTTCAATTTAATATTTATCCAAATACGAATGATTGTACTTTTGTTTCCCTATCTTTTTTTTTATATTATTTTGTTCAACTCAATTTATGTATTAATTTGCTAGTAGGTAATTGATTTGCATATTATATTCAGTTAGGTTAGGTTCTGAAATGTGCCAGATAATCAAAAGAAACTGTAGCATGTTCTTTTTCTGACAATGAGCTTTTAACACTACTCCACATGGATTGTCAAAAGAATATTATATAAAATGGGTGTAGACAGCACAGCATACAAATGGTTGCTGGTACTGCTCACCACTAGGTATGTATGTATTTTAGGGTGACATTCACTTAGTTTCTGAGGAGAGTCTGAGAAGCCAGTAGCTCCTTCAGTCCTATTTCCCGGAGAAATTTTAGGATATCTGCAGGCTTCAAATTAGGTAAATGTTCCTCTTCTATCCAGTAATCTCCCAGGTGCTGTGCTCTAGAATTCTGGAGTGCTGTGCAGTTGGAAAGTATGTGGATGGAGGATTCTTCTTCCATGCCACAAAACCTACATTCTTCTTCCTCCACTATTCTGAGCTTTTTCGGGTGCCCATTCAGGCGACAATGTCCCGTTAGGATCCCTGTTAAAACTCTTAGCGCAGTTTTACTTTGACGCATGCATTCCTTTGATCTCAACAGGTTGTAGTCACCCAGAAGAGTCTATGATTGTATAAGCCCTACTGGATGTTTCCAATGGTCAGATCTTCTCTCTTTCTCGACTTTACGTATTTCTTCCGATATTCAGGTTCAGGCCCCCAGAAAGGTATTTCAGCCCCCCTCTTTGCCAGCTCATCTGCTAATTCATTTCCTTCTATTCCAGTGTGTCTTGGAATCCATAGTAGTAATATATTGTGAGTTTTGTATGTAAATAACAAATAGGAGGCAGACGTACCTTTGGTAATGGCAATGTGTCTTACGTCTTTTTCTACTGTCACACTGACAGTTCTCTTCAGGTCTGTACATTGTTTTTTACAGTCAATTATTATTTATGAAAAGTGAATATCAATCTTATTTTTTCTCTTATTTCTTGGGAATGAAACCACAATAATGTTTTGTAGTTTTTTTTTCATTTCGACGTTTCGGTAGCGTTCCAGCTACCTTTGTCAAGATTAAATAATGATAAAATAATTTTTGTCTGGGAATAAACGAACATTTATCACTCAAACACATAAAGCTTCAATAGCTCTTACTTAACTTGGAAGGTGATTATAAAAATGAAAAATAATTTGATATGTTTGACATATGTATTTTTAATTGACAGTTGTTTATTAACAACACAAACAATATTACGTTAAAAATTAAACAATTATGTATCTATTTAAAATTTTTTTCGAAACGTCGAAATAAAAAAAATAAAAAAAATTATTTTGTGGTTTCATTCCCAAAAAATAAGAGAAAAAATAATAAATAATGCCACAAGGAACTTACAGAAGATATGAATCTTATTGTTATATTTATTTAGATAATACAAAAAAATGGCTAGATACACGGAAAAACATCAGCATTTTGAAAGTCCTCAAGTATTTTCAGTTGGAAAAAGAAGCTGGTAATTATTAATTTCATAGCCTCTTCGAATTTGGCTTATTACGATCCTGATGATTTTATGTATTAAATTTAAAGTTAGTTATATGTCAAAATAGCAAATAAAATAGACGAGATTCCGAAAGCCCGGATATACGTCACAAACGATAACGCATACCAAAAAGGCTATAAGTTCGTTAATTTGAATTGTATGAATTGACTTTCCCTCGTACGATTGAAATGCACACAAAAAATTTAGTTGCAAAGTTCGTATAAATTGAACGATTTTTTATTCACAAAATAAACTTTGCATAAGTGTTTGTACTTTTAACCGTGTTATTCACCTAGAACGTTGATTTGAACATCAGGTTTGCCCTTGATTGATATGAAAATTCTAATATGCGGCACGCGAACGGATGCACTGCAAGAACAGGTCCGTTTTTGAATCAATTTGCTTTGCATTGACATCAGAATTTTAAATAGAAATTAATGGAAAATCTATATTTATTGAATTGTTGTTTAACGGATCTTTCGATGTATTGAAATAAGGGTTTTGTAACGAGGGCAAAAACC
This sequence comes from Galerucella pusilla, assembly GCA_910591695.1. Taxonomy (NCBI): domain Eukaryota; kingdom Metazoa; phylum Arthropoda; class Insecta; order Coleoptera; family Chrysomelidae; genus Galerucella; species Galerucella pusilla. The sequence goes on from CAJUYI010002118.1 coordinate 31,739, forward strand.
GAATTAATGATAATTTGGTCACCAGATTTTAATGCATGCGATTTTTGTTTTTGGAGCTAATTGAAATATCGCAACTGCTGTGGTATTATTTTTGAGAAGTCTAACAACATGAAGCATGTGAAACCAATTTTTTTTATTCACAAAATAACCATGAGCAAGTGAGAAATATGAACTTTATACAAAACGATTAAAAACTTATAAATATAAAATCAAAAAGTGTCATATTGTCATCAATAAATAATGATAGCAGCATTTTTTGGACGCCATTCGAGCTGAAATCACTTAAAAGTGTTTTATTGAAACGCGAAACATAAGATCATGATTGCAAAGTCATTTTTTGTAATATTAAGCTCATCAAATATGCAAGAAATCCGAGTCCAAAGGAAATACCGTATACGATCCGTGCGATATCTCAATTTCAAATTCCGACACTATTATTGAGCGTAATATATTAATTGCGACACATTATTGAAATCACATGATTGTAAAATATAATTTGTAATTTTATATAATCAGCCAGAATAACATGTACCGAGTGATACGATAAGGGTAACGGGATACCATATCTGGAAAGCATTAATAATTTAAAAAACTCGTAATCTTCAAATTCCATTGGAAAATTTTTTTTGTATCTGCATTTTTCACAAAAATAGGTACATACGATTTTCCACGTGAACCTTCATTTTTTTGATCCCACTTTATTTTCATTATTGTTTTAATAACAGCCTCTATTTTTAATGTAATTTGTTAAAATTTTTGTTGTTAATATTTTATTATTATTGTTGTTGTTGTTGTTACGTGCGTATAAGCCGCTCTCTCACCTGCTTTTTCACATTTATCTGTGCTCCCTTCCCTTTCTTACCTGAGCGATCACTACTAAATAGGTTCATTATAAAGTTCATAAACTATAAGCTAATATCATAAACAATAAAAAGTTATAGAAGGTTTGCTGAAAGATATTTGATTTAAGTGTTTATTGTAAATCATTGTCTATTATTTAAAAAATTTGATATTTATACAAAAACTGTATAGTAGTTTCGAAAGTAGACGCTTCAAAGTGTTTAGTGTTAAAGTTTCATCGAATTATATTAATTTCGAAATAAGATAAAATTGAATGATTTATAAAAAAAACAAGTAAAATTAAGCATGCAAAAAAAACGATTTTTAGGAAGCATTTGTTTAAAATTCGAAATATTGACGGCTTTGCTTTTATAATAATAATGTTTTATGCTCATTTGCAATGCTAAATCTAGAAGGAATTATCGCTGGGATAAGTATTAATTAAATAGGAATTATAATTGTTTTTTGACTTTTTGGCTCTAGTTTTTTATAAATAAACTGATTTTACAGTTAGGAAATCTACTTTTTCAAATTTGAAAGTATTTCTATCTAAAAGTTGAGATCTTTCTCTACATTTTACAGGTGTATTTTTTCAGAAACTATTAACTTTTTAGTCCAGCGGTTAATAAATTTGGCTGACGGGCCGTTCCAGCGATACCACGAATTGACCACCACTGAAAATGATTTTATCTCGAAAATTTTTCAATTTACAGAAAAACTTCTGATAAAATTTGTAGTTGAATGTGTTTTCATTATTTAAGCAATTAGAGTGAAAAAACAAAACAAAACAAGATTACTAGACGATTTTCCGAAAAATTGCATGCCTAGCATCGTAAAGTTTTTCAAATACATACTCAATTTTGAAGTTTTTGTATATTTTGTGAGGTTTTATTTGTACTTTGACTAGACTAATAGTTTGGAGAAAAAAATTAATTGGACCTGTTAAAATTATTGAAAATGTTTTTGAGTCAAACTATCAGTTATAGCAAATATAATTGGATTTTCACAAAATACTCCCCAAGGAGGGTAAAAAATATCAACTTGAGAAACTTTTTCTTTAACTTTTTTCATTTTTTTTATCACCTATTCTGGTGGTTTGAAAAGCTTGGCTGCTTTCGTTAACATGAAAAATACTGTAAATTCCATATGTCTAAATCAGAAAAATCAGGAAATAAAAAATATAAAAACCATTTTAATTGCTATTTGCTATTTCCCAAGCAAGTGGTGGTGTTCGTAATTTCTTAAAACTTTCCAACTATTCCTTGAGATACATTAATGACAGATTTTCGCGACCATTTCCTAACGTAAGATAACACTTTAACAGGATTTGAGCATTCCTAAATGCAATTCACATTTCACCACGCGCTAGGTAATACCAAAGAGAGATATTTAATATCTTATATTAGAACAGCAGTTTAGGAAACATCTAACTTGACATTTCTTGGTTGCCATCTTGTCATCCATAATAGGCATGATGACAGTCACTAAGAATCACTAAAATATTGATTTCATATGATTATATAAGAAACAGAGATTCTGAAGAAATCACTTATTTTGATTTTACATGTGTGAAATTTATTTTAGTAAGAATATAAGCACAAAATTTAACCATCCACCATTTTATCTCAAACACCAATCAGAAGAGAGTGACGTCGTACTTTCGCAAATATCTATGATCCGAACATCTGTTTTGAACTTACTTTGTTGTTTGTTGGCTTTGCTTGGTTCAGTTTGACTCATAGAGAAATATAATCTTTCTATGGTTTGATTTTGACGACTTTACCACAGGACACAGACCATAGATAACCTATCGACACAGATCACCTATAAATGGTATTTACGAATTGATGATGTCATAGACAGACGCCATTATACAATTCTAGCGTTGTGGCGTATAATTTGAAATGTGTTTTTTAAAGTTGAATATTTCCTTCAAAAAAATTTTCTCTTACAGAAATAACATTTATTGTACATGCCTATTAGAAAAATATTCCATGAAAGTATAATTGCATTTTTGTTTAATTAAATGCCAACTGCTGCAATAAACAACAATGTCATTATGATATTGAAATGAGTGTTATATTACTGTCAATATAACAAACGTGTGACAATAAAATCCTTGGCAACCATCTAAAAGTCACCTTCTTATCATATTCGTAAGCAATTTTTCCAAATTATAAGACCAGTACTTCAAAGTTTTAATTTGATCTAAATGCGCTCAACAAACCTATTATTAGAAAAAACGTATAATCACTGGATTTTTTTCTTAAAATTCATTTGGTTATGTGCCGCAAATTATTTTTAGAAAATGTTTATTCACGAACACCTATACATTGTTGCAACCAATACACTCATCATACATATTTCTGCGAACAAAAAAATATTTCATACAGACAACTGGTGGTATTCAACGTAAATTTTATGTCTCTTCATATCTCGAGAAATCTTGTTAGCAACGGTCGGTCATCAAAAACAAAAGAAAAACCAGGACACCCACGTTATATAGTTTAAATCTGCGTAAAGCACAGGCGCACTTCATGGAACTTATCTTTTAAATAGTAGTCTTAATACCGTATATTCACTAGGTATCATACAACTGCAAAATTAATGTATTATTATTTTTCCAGTACCTGTTTGGGGACCCAAATATTTGGATGTACTGGAGAGAGTCCACGTAGAGTTTATCAAAAGCACTCTCCTATTTGCTAGGTTATGTTTTTGTCGTTGGAGATGACAAGAGAGCAGTTTGGGGAGTTGCTTCTAGCTAGAGTGTGCTTCCTGGAGGCAGGAGTATGTGATTGAAGAAGTGAGCATACCAATTTGTTGTCCCCAATGCAATGACGTTTTGGATTGAAGTTTTTCATGGCAGATATTCCTCGGAATTGTGAGGAGGGTTGTGCAGCTTGAATTTGGTTTCAAGAAAGAGATTTGGTTCTCGTTCCTATTCAGAAAGATGAAAGGATCCTTATGATGGAAGATGGAAGATTTCGTAGATTTACTGTTTGGAGTGGGTTTGAAGATTATGTGGAAGGCTGTGTTCAGAAAGATGAAAGGATCCTTCTGAGAGCAGAATTTGGATGGAAGATTTTGGGGTTGGAGTGGGTTTGAAGATTATGTGGAAGGTTGTGTTCAGAAGGATGAAAGGATCCTTCTAAGAGCAGAATTTGGATGGAAGATTTTGTAGATTTTGGGTTTCGAGTGGGTTTGAAGATTGTGTAGAAGGCTGTGTTCAGAAGGATGGAAGGATCCT
>CAJUYI010002118.1:35838-53127 GCA_910591695.1 Galerucella pusilla
AGAAGGATGGAAGGATCCTTCTGAGAGCAGGATTTGGATGGAAGATTCTGTAGATTTAGTGTTTGGAGTGAGTTTGAAGACTGTGTAAAAGCATAGGATGATGGTATGGACGAAGAAGTCTTTGATAAGGCTTCTTCGTCGATTCTCCAGGAATAGCGGAGGCCTGGGAAAAGCGATAAGAGTGAATAGAAGAAGAAGAGGCACAAGAATTTGCCTCTCACAGAACTTCTTCTATACTCAACAGAGAGTCCCTCTATATTCTTATAACATCATGACATTCTAGTGTTACTCATGAAACTTCATATTATTTCAATTCTATACAGTTTTTATAACATTGTTGGTGACCGTGTGTGGTTGTTACAGTACGACACTGAGAAATAATTCAGCGGCATTTTGAAAAGAACAGAGGACGTAAGGTCTTTTTAAAATGCAGTCAATTACAATTCATGATACCTTATTATTAAATTGCAAAAAATCGTGCATTGCTGTGGACCAGCTAAATAAGACATTCATATCACAGTCGCTCCTGATCGATAATGATTTGGGCCTGAGCCGATTTCGTTATTTAAAAAAACTAGTTTGCTATATCGCCGAAAGCTTTGTTTTATTTCATTTTTTTTTTCATATTGAAATTTCATTTTTAAGTATGTCATGATTAATATGAAATTTTTGACTTCGAATGCGTTTTTCAAGGTCGCTGCAAAATGCTTTCGTTCAACAATAGCAAAATTATTGTATACATTTTTCTACTGTTTTATATTATATTCAATAAATTCAAGATGTGAAGATATCTATCGAAAGAGAAGGAGGAGGGCAACTATCATTCCAAAATGATACAATAGGCTTTTAAACAAATACAATGTGATGATATACAATTTAATTCCGATCCTGATCTTGTTAGTAGCTATAAACAATCCTCAAAACGAAAAATAAAAGAAAATCAAACACTCCGCTGAACTTCTAAACTGCATAAATTTGCATTACATTATGCACTCTACCTGCCTTTACCCAAAAAGAACAGGTAAAAGAGTCAACAAAAAATAAAAAAATATTTGATACCCAACATATTATCTTAATAAGGCATCAACCCTTTTCTTTTATAGAGTCACTTAGGGTCAAATATCTAACCTCTAAGCCGCTTTTGCAGGGTGCTGATCTTTTAGAAAACAATATCCAGTGTCGTAGATCATGACATTTTGAAGGTATTAAATATTTTGATAATATCATAATCCTTTTTTCACACATTTAGTGATTTTGTGACGAAGAGAATATGAATAATTGTTCTTTTCGGTTCATATTACATAATTTGCACGTGTGCATATTAAATTTGGGTCAATGTTTATAGAAAACTTGAGATAGACCCTGTTTCACGCAAGAAGAAGCCACGTGAAGTTGCAGTCCTATGCGCGAACTTGTTGTCAAAACCAGCGCCATATTGTAATATTGACATTCAAATCAGTAGCGTGACAAAATTAGAATCTCTCGTCCTTGACTGTGAATAATTTTTACTTTAACACCAACAAGTTTTCAGGAGGCATGGTTTTAGTTCAAATAAAACACACAACACAACCTCAAATGTCAAATTGCTGTCGGCATGAAACATCGCTTGTAACGCAAATGGCATTAAACGATTGTTACGAGGCAACATAGATAAACAAGACCGATTTTAGTTTCTGCGCAAGACAGTTGAAAACTTCAAGTGGCTTCTTCTTAGGTGAAACGGAGTCTAACTAATGATACTGTTTCAATTAGTCACGGTTCAGACCTACTGACTCCTGATGCTGACAATTTAAACCCGGAAAGTTCTTCAGATAAGTCTTGCGCTGACTTAAATTCAATTCCTAATCAGAATTTATCACATTTTAAACATAAGAACGTTAGAAAGTGTATAATATTAATATTTAGCTTATAATTAACTCACGCTAGCCTAGTGCAAACTCGAAACTTTAATATGCAAGTTCGGTTACAAAAATAGCTGGCGCCGTGTCAGTTCGGTTTATGAATGGAGAAAAATTTGCTAAATAGCATGGTATTTAATGTATAAGTACGTATAATATATACAAAACAATTTTGATCTTGTTTGTATTGGCCTTTTTGATTGAATGTTTGAAGTGGTTCTTGTTCAAGAAAGGATTCCGAACTGAATTCTTAGTTTGATGGTATACTGCCCGTCATACATGTATCGAATTGTTTATTGCAGCTTGATCTAGTTTTTTCTCAATCATTTGTACCTACCACACAATTCAGTTGAATAAAAAAAACTGGTATAGGATATAAAAGAGGCTGAATCAACTAAATGACTTGGACAAATTCTAGTAGCAGAGTTTATATTTACTATCTTCATTCCCAAACCTCCTATTTCAAATTTTGATAATCAGTTTAATAGCAAAAATAAAAATTATATTTGTAAAATAAAAATACCTTGCCTCAATATCTACGGCTATGGTGGGGTTGAAGTGGAACCTTAAATTCTTTTGTTCTGAAAAAGTAATTTATCTATTTTACGTATTGTTGAATATATAAGAATCATCTTCTCACGTGAGAAACTAAAATATCTATCATTAAAAATAAGTAGCCAATCTACAAACTGCGTTTGCTGCTAGCATTTTGCATTCGTTAATTTTTAAATAATGAAATGCAAATATAGTAAGAAAATTCTATACGATTTTAATATACTCACTTGGTGTCCCGTGAACCTTCGGGAAGGAAGGAGAGTCCTTTGAATATGGGAAAAATAGATAAATACATCCTGGATAAATCGCAAAAAAATTTTATTTATATTTTATTGCCGCTCCAGCCAATAACTACAAGAATTATATAAGGGGTATACTTGCCGTGATAGATATTGTGCGAACTTGAAGTTGTCGGCCCTTTGTTCGACTGTAATTCGATACGATACCGTCATAGTCCGCAATATAACTTAAAGGGGATAAACGATTAGATAGCTGCATTAAAAATGTTACGTCCACTATACAATTTGGTTTCTTTAAGATAATTAATAGTTCTAGGTCCATTTGCTCACCTAAAATAGCTTCAAAGTTAATTTATTCATGCTTAGGTGTGCAGGATCTATATTAGAGTTTCAAGGATGGTATTCCGCCATCTTCCGCTGAAGGTTTGTGATATTCATGAAATCACATATTCTGCAAGAATATTGTGACTGGCTCAATGTCTTAAAAAAAATTAGAAAATACTTGGTTATTATAGTACAGGGGTCAGTTCCATGCCTTTTCCTGGAAACAGTGACAGTCCTTTGATGCCTCAAGCTCCATCCCTAGTAGCAATTTAAATTCTATAAGGTTTGTATAAACAGCTACAAGATATATCTTATAGAATACTAAAATTTTTATAACCGTCTACAAAACAATTAAATGATCCTTATACAACTAAAAAGGGCCCATTTTTATACATTTGTTTGGTTGTATAACAGTTCTATTAAAAGTTTATACAACCCTTATATGTTTTATAATCATTTATACAGCTACTATAAAATGATTTAATAGTGGGATTGAAGCGGTACTATGAAGGTCTTACAAAATGGTTGTATAATGCAATATATTTTTTTATAATGTTATTTCGAGCACAATGGAAACATTTTGTCATCTAGCAGTTTATAAAAGAATTTCATTTTTTAGTGAAAAATATCAGAACCAAATTATATTTCAACTTGAACGTGCATCATACATTTCATTTGTAGAAATGGAGACTTATCAAAACGACTTGGGCCGCTTGGGCGGACATCGATAGTAAAAATTATAATTTCATTTGGATGTTTAATAGCACAAATTTTTATGCGCCGCAAATTTTACTGATAGATTATAGGTATATATTTGGCAAAAAAATGAAGCGCTTCAATTCTGGTCAAGTTTCAAGTAGATACTTGACAAAAATAATAAAATAGAATATCCTAAAATAATTTTTTTCATGACTTTAATAGTTTATCACTTCCTATGGATATTCTTTCACAATATAATTCTCTGAATAATGATATAAGTCACATCTTTCAATATAGTTTCATGTTTCCAACTCAATTGCTCATAATGGCGGCGAAAGCGGTACAAGAATTGCTTATTTAAGCATGGCGATTTATAAACCAACAATTTTATCCCAAAGAAATGCCTTAAGCAATATTTTATTGTCAAATGGAACGGTATACGATAACTGTTTTATAACGAAGAATATTTAGGCACTATACAACTAAAAAGTGTGTTATAATGCAACGCAATTGATTGCTATACAATATTTATTATACAACATTATTCAGCTTCAATAAGACAAGCTTGAGTAACTATTTTATGTTGTAGCTGTTAGTTATATAGTATATTATAGAACTCTTATACAATAGGTATAAAAGTCTTATAAAATAATATTTTTGATATTGTATAAACTGGCTTATAAGGTATTATATCATTTCAAAAGAAATGATCGTATAATGCGTTATAGCATACTCTTATATTGTAAAAGTCACTATAGAATCATTTAATACAACAATTTTCTTTAAAAAACAAAATTATCGAAAGAAAAGGCTTAATAGAAATAAAAAGTCCTTAAAACAATGCTATTCGACTATTATACAACAATTCAGGGTCTTAGAATTCCATTTTGCTAGTTGGGATGTTCCCATGCAGCATATTTCTGTCTTTGGAATAATCTGGAGCCTGACGACGAGACGTTCTAAGAACGTTTAGAGCCGCATGCTCCAGTTTTAGTCAACTCAAAGCATTGCACTATTCAAGACTTTGATTTCTCATTTGTCATGATAATAATTCAAAGTATAATTAGGTGAAGCAAGTCGAAGAGTGCTTTATTTATGCGCAATGTGAATATTTATGGGAAAATTATTTAGGTACAATTTAATGTACGCTGTTTAGATAGACATATTTTAGACAAATCTCGAAAACTACTGCCTGTTGTTAGTGACATAAACAGTAAAGTTGCTTCTGGTTACTGTCCACTATACTCACACTTACTAAATGGTGAAAATATCAATTATTTGCAAATACCTGCACACATTTACAGATCCCGAAAAGTCTATTCGAGCCATACGATTTACACAAGTACGACAAGGAAAATATGAGCAAAACTACTTGAAAGAGAAAGAGAGAAGAATAATTGTTCGCAGTCAGCGCACAGTATACCAAAACAACCAGCAGTGCGTCTCAGCTTCGCGCATCGCTTGTGCGCAATAATTTTATTTGGTCTTGAAACGGCCATTCGGGTTTAGATACGAGGTCCGTATTAACTAACAGTTCTACTTTTTGGACAGGAAAGGATTAGTATAATTCAAAGTTGTTAAATTTATGTTTTGAACATGTTAGAAGGAAAAAACTCTAAAGAATTTAGAATCGGCAACAATAGCAAAACAAATTGTAATAAAACAGAGGATATACTTATTGATTTTTATTAAATACCTAGTTAAATTTCATAATCCAATGATATTTAATTACAAATTAAGATTACATTTCATTAAATATGACGCCAAATAATTAACTAATCATTATTTATAATGTTAGAGATCATGCAAGGCCTATTTTTATTAAATTAGAGATTCTCCCAATACCTTGTTTATACATTTTGGAAGCTATCATTTTTGTGCATCAAAATAAACATATTAAAAAATATACCAATGATACACAACTATAATACAAAATAAAAAACCTGATTAGACTAACAAAAATGAATCAGGAGGGTACTGCTAGGCAAACAGAATTTTATTACTGTAAGATATAGGTAGGTATAACACTCTTCCAGTAATATGGAAAAAATTTACACTCAAGAAATTAAAATTTATAGTAAAACATGCGCTTGTAGGGCAGGCATTTTATGAGATTGAGGAGTTATTCGATTTTGAATGGCCCAGATCTTCATATGAAGATTGATTCACTCTTTTAAATTCAATTAAATAAATAAAATTCCATTTTAATTGTAAAATAAATGTAATTATGTTGGATTTATGTAAATTAATTTTAAACTTTCAGTGTGTAATGACGTGTTTAACATGTTGTGTTTGTTTATTTATAGAAGTAACTGTCATAACATTGTATACCTTTTTGTAAAGATCAATAAATTTCTTTCTTCCTTTATTATCTTTGAAACTGAAATTTCTATTTAAGTGTATAATATAATCGAATTCTTATATATAAATTTATAATAAATAAAACAGGAAAACAGGCAAATCTAAAAAAACTTTTTTTTCATATACAAATATGATTTACTTTTACAGTTCTTTGCAGCACAAACCACACCTGCTTTAACTTTATTCATCTTATTTGATTACTGTCACTCAAAAAAAAGTTTAATTCACACCACGCCACTGCTTACGCGACTAAACCAAACTAAACTGTCCCTAAACCGAAGTAGAATATACGCCGTCCTTGCTGAACTTGAGAGGTTTCTAAACCGAAATGGCGAACTGCGCACAACAGATGCGCGAAGTTGAGATGCACTACTGGTTGTTTTGGTATACTGCGTGGTCAGCGTTGGGTTGTTTTCAGTTCCAGCTACAAATCTGATATGAAAGCAGCGTTGCCAGCTTAAAATGTTTGGTACTTTCTAAGGAATAATGATCTTATTTTGCATTTAACTTTTGATACGGGATAACGCCGTATACTAAAATGTGCAATAAATAAAATCTATACACTGCTGGTATTTAACAATGTTGCCGACAAACATTGGGAATAACTTTCACAGATAAATAAATTTGGAAACAGATGACTGCGCACAATTATCCTTCTCTCTCTTTCAAGTGTTTTTCTCATATTTTGCTAGACGCACTTGTGTAAATCGCATAGCTCGAATAGATTTTTCGCAATCTGTATATAACCAGAATAATAGCGCAACTCAGAGCCTGTAGCAAAACATTTTCAAAATTGCTTTTTAAAGGAAATTTTTATATTATTATCTTAGGCACAATAAACTTAGCCTCTTCTAACTACTTAATGCGAATAAAATACACCTCAAAGCCGTTTAAGTCTCTAATAAATCCATTTTAGGTGGTTAGGAACATAGTAAAAGTTGTCGTATTCGGCAAGGTCCGCAAGGTTGGCCTCGTGGGAGTTGAACTCTATCGTCTAACGGAAACGGTAGCCAGGAAAGAACGGAATTAGGTGTGGAAAAAGGTGTCATTTTCCAAATATTCGGGTATAGATTGGGTCGCTTAACAAAATCATCGAAATAGACAGTTTATTGAATCCAAACCAATGGTTCAATAAAACTCAAAGTCCAAACCACAAAAAATGTTTGATAAAAGTCCCTCAAAGCACACTTATGATGCTACTAGTTTCGGTACAATATTACCATCATCAGGCTACAATATAAAGAAATGGTACACTTAATACATGATGATCTTACAAGATTCTGTCAAAATTAATTCAACAAGAGTAATAGATATCAAATGAATGTGAAAGATAATATTATAATTAATAATAAAAAATTGAGAATATTACAATTGTTGATATTAAATTAAAAACTGTTTAATATAAATTAAAAAGTTAATGAAAATACTTCAAATTACAAATTTGATAATATAAATTATATAAGTAGGTAGTCAAATTGAAATAAAATAAAATTTTGTTACCTGTATGAAACATATAATCCAGAACAATAGGTTGTTGCCAAAAACGTTGAAAATTTTAATATGTTAATACATAATTTATATCAAATAAATCTCAAGTTTTATTTGAGTGGTAAGGAAAGAAAGAAAAGAAAAGGAAACATTGGAAATATTAAAAATTAATTTGTAGGTAATTAAAAATTAAAAATTAAAAATGTTGGCCTAATGGACTATGCCAAAAGGGGGGCTTAGTGAACATCAATTTTTATTTTTAAATTTACATTCAAACTGTCCGAAATGACTATTTAAAAGGGCTTGATATAGGAAAATTGCTTTTACAATTTGATTATTACGACAATGTCCAACTTTAACATTGAAGTAATATTTCCAATGTTCTTCCCTTTTCTTTTCTTTCTTTCCTTACCACTTAAATAAAACTTGAAATTTATTTGATATAAATTATGTATTAACATATTAAAATTTTCAACGTTTTTGGTAACAACCTATTGTTCTTTGGATTATATGTTTCATACAGGTAACTAAATTTTACTTTATTTCAATTTGACTACCTACTTATATAATTTATATTATCAAATTTGTAATTTGAAGTATTTTCATTAACTTTTAAATTTATATTAAACATTTTTTAATTTAATATCAACAATTGTAATATTCTCAATTTTTTATTATTAATTATAATATCTTTCACATTAATTTTATATCTATTACTCTTGTTCAATTAATTTTGACAGAATCTTGTAAGACCTTCATGTATTTAGTGTACCATTTCTTTATATTGCCTGATGATGGTAATATTGTACCGAAACTAGTAGCATCATGAGTGTCCATTGAGGGACTTTTATTAAAAAATTTTTATGGTTTGGACTTTGAGTTTTATTGAACCATTGGTTTGGATTTCATACAACCACATTTGAGATATGGATGAGCTCTTGGAGTTTATTGGATGTTTATCATGAATAAAATACTTAAAGATTCTTATTAAATAGTTTAATGAAGTTAAAACATTTCCCTAGCTTCTAGAATAAAAGAATTTCTAATTATTTCATAAATACCCTGTTTGTTTATAAATACAATTGAAATTTTCATCGCTAAATTTTAATTATTGTAGTGTTATTTCAGATTGTTCGAATTTATATTATGATATACCTACATGTGTATGTAGATACACATACTTAAATTTGATTTATTTCAACAGGTATTTCTGGCAAATATTTTATGTAAGTACCTCATCTCACTATCATAGCAAAATTTCGTTGGAAACTATTCAAAAATGTGTCAAGTATCTACATTCTTGCAATATTTATTTTCACACTGATGATTTATCACCTCAAAGGCTGAAACATTTCACATTATAAATCACATTAGCTGATAAAATGTGATGTTTGGACAAATTACCGACAAATTGGTATGTTTTTGATTAATGTGTATGTATGTATGGTGAAGTAATATGATATTTATTAAGTAGATTTTAATATAAATTCCATTATTCACATAGATTTTAATATACACTGTATATTAAGTACGTTCATAAGTGACTCGGAAATAAATATTTTCATACACGCCCATGTGTTAAAAACTTCTTATAGAACTAATTTTTTCCAATACTATAGCTGTGAACTTGACAATTATTGTATCTTCTAGCCAACTGAGAAGTTGAATTTCTCTTTTAGTAATAATAATGATAATAATAAGTTTATTCATCATCATCAAAATAAATTACAAAATTATAAAACATCTGTATTATATATCCAATAATATGTTAAGAATGAAATATGCGCATGCAATAGGTACATATACATTTCCTTTAATACTTTTTAGAGGCACCTAGAAGTATAAACTTCTGCATGTGCCTAATAACTTTTTTTTTCTTATATGTATATTTTACACAGTCAAATAATAAACTAATTCAACTGAGATATCTGAAATGAGCATGTAATGTATAAGCTATCCATTTGAAAGGCACCTAGAAGGAGGAGCTTCTGTATGTGCCTATTAAAAAAATGTTCTTAAATGAATTCAATTTTTTTATACTTCTGATATCAACGGGTAATAAATTATAAAATTTAGGTGCTAGGTAGTCAATGAATTTCAAGTTCATAGTTGTATTGCTTAGTGGAATTTTCCGTTTGTTGCTGTTTGATCTGGTACAATATCGATGATCTACAATTTTTTTTAATTTACTGATTTATAATAGATAATAACAGGACAAAAGGATATAAAGACAACTCACATCACATATACTCTCATGTATAATAAGCTGGTGTGATACAATCTGTTTTTGTTGAAAATCACCTTTAGGATTTAATTTTGTATTACCTGTATTGGTTTTATGTTACTTTTGTATGTTCCTCCCCATACTATTATACCATACCTAATAAGTGACTCTACCAATGTTTTTTAGACCGTTACTATTAATTTAGTACTCAAAAACTCTCGTAAAATGTAAAACTTTCTGATTAATTTTCGAATTTTACCAGTCAGATAGTCCACGTGGTATGTCCATTTGAGATTTTGATCAATTATCACCCCTAAATATTTAGTCTTAGATACTGAAGTTATTTCAAAATGTGTGTTTTCCTCTATATTAATATTTTATTATAAATAGGTCTGTTGGCATGTGTTAATGAGAAAGCTATGTAATTTGTCTTAGTTATATTCAGTGACAACTTGAAAGTTTGAAGCCAGTTTTTTACCTCCTTCATACCGTTTTTTACCCGTGTTTTGACTTCTTCCCAGTTTTCACCAGAGAATATAATAGCTGTATCATCTGCATAAGATAGTATTTTTCCTTCGATGTTAATGTTAAGTAGGGAATTTATATATGTTAGGAAGAGAATTGGCCCCAGTATTGTACCTTGTGGCACTCCAATCTTAATTTTTCGTGGTAAACTGACACTATCATTAATTCTTAGAAATTGGTCTCTATCTGAAAGGTAATCACCGAAAAGTTCCAATACAGTACCTCTCACTCCATAGTGGTTTGATACATTTATAAGTTTTTCATGGGATACTGTATCGAATGCCTTCGCAAGGTCTATGATCTACAATTTTTTTTTATTTATCTGATTTATGGAAATAATAACAGGACAAAAGGATATAAGGACAACTCACATCACATATACTCTCATGTATAATAAGCTGGTGTGATACAATCTGTTTTTGTTGAAAATCACCTTTAGGATATAATTTTGTATAACCTGTATTGGTTTTATGTTACTTTTGTATGTTCCTCCCAATACTATTATACCATACCTAATAAGTGACTCTACCAATGTTTTTCAGACCGTTACTATTAATTTAGTACTCAAAAACTCTCGTAAAATGTAAAACTTTCTGATTAATTTTCGAATTTCACCAGTCAGATAGTCCACGTGGTATGTCCATTTGAGATTGTGGTTAATAATTTTTTCTATTATTAACTTAGGTCAATTAATGGACAAATTTAAATATTTTCAGAATTAAGGTATAGTAGTTCAACCAAAACTTGTGCAACATACTTTTGTATACCCAGGAGATTGTCTTTAACATATTTGCTGCTTGAAATTACCTATCAAGATACAATTTATCGTTTGAATAAAAGTGCCATTAGTTTAAAATACGCGCACAACCAAAAATGACTGATGACATAAAACGAGTACGTTCATAATATATCGAAAACTGACAGAGGTAAACGCTTCTCGTGCTGCGTTTGTGAAATATTTTCAATTTTTGTCATAAATTTGGCTAGTAGTGGAAAAAATTGTATATACATCATGGTGGTGAAGACATTTATAAGCCACGCACCTTAGAACACAAAAAAAATCTACCAGCAGTTTACTTGTACCACGAAAACCTCAAAACGAATTTAAGATCATCAGGCCACACATTTAAATATCCCATATGCGTCAATAGAAACTTCGGTTCACAGTGTTGAAGGGTATAGCTGGTACTGGGACCGGCTCTAATCTGCAATTTTGATTAAGGATCAAATCTCAAGTCATTGGGCGGTTAATGTGTAGCTAGATTGAATTTGCTTATTGATCACATATTGCAATAACAAAAAAAAGCGACCGAAAGGTTTCGTTGCCATTAAAACTAAACTTTTTACATGAGCTTTTCTGACAGAAAACATCCAACATTAATTTCCAAACAACCAATAGTTATTCAAGCAAGATAATAGTACATTATACTACAAGGGTGAGAAATGCGTTATTTTGGCAGAGGTACAATTTGTAGCCCGACGGCTACAATCCACCAAGGACAAAATAGCGTATCTCCCGAATGGTATATACTTTTTTTTCCACGATCTCATTAACTTAAAAACACATATTTTGTCATTATGAAGTAAGTAGGGGCATATTACACAAAAAAACAAGTTTGTAAGTAACAAGTAGATTTTAATAAGTTTGGCAAAATATGTAATTACTCGCGTTTCATAAAACGACAAGTGTACTCTTGTAATAACAGGCAATTTTCCACAATTTTACAAGTAAAGTACCTACTTGTTATTTACTATGAATTTACCTGTTATTAACTAGTGTAGTCAACAAAATTGCATCTAAAACTTGGTATCTACTAAAGCTCTTCTACCTAACTTGAAAGGTAGATAGCTGACAAGTTTTAAATACAGTTGTCAGAACCAAACATGAGCCCCGGAAAATATGCGAACTAAAATAAGGTCATCGCAAGCAGCCAATCAAGAGCCAATGTTAACGATTGTCCATTAGTAATTGTTAAATATAATCGAAATAATATAACCGAGTGATTTCATCAAAATACATCATTTTATTCATTCTGTATCAGTGTTGTCAATGCGAGGATGATTATCCGATCTTTAGACAATTTCACTAATTTGGATCCAATAGTTTTTCGAATATTTTGTAGAAGGGATATATAAAATGGCTATTGTTTTGGTGGATTTTCAAAAATTGACTGGGATCGAAGACTTTATTTAGATAACCAATGTGTCCATTGGTAATTTTGACAAATTCTGATAATTTGAATAGTAAATTCGGGTAATTTTCATTTTTGCATCTGCAATACTGGACTATAACCAGTTCATATTTTGTTGCTTTCCATAGAAACTTGACCATTCTTTTTCATGACATTAATTCAGTCATGTAATTTGAAAATATAGACATTTAGGGCAAACGGTAGTTTTAGTTTTGGTCCAATATAAATTTTTTTATTCATATTTATAGTTAAATTTTTAGCAAGTTTGACTTTGTTTACATATCTCTTAACAGTTGACAGTACAAGCCCTAAGCTGGCAGACTTTTGATGAATTGCCTTCCAACATTCTATTTTATCTTTTTTTGTAATCTTGCTGGAAAAACTGCCGAACAAAGTGTCTTAATTGTTTCTAATTTCTTTTAAAATAAGAACTTTATTACCCAATGTCACAATTTTAGACATATTTCACTATCTCGCTTATAGAGCTAAGCTAATATTTCTGGCAATGGAAAAACAGTTTTATAAACAAAATTTTTAGGTTATGAATGGTGTTGTTGACAAGTTCTTCCCCTTCTTGTTTATAACAAGTGTTACAGACAATTTTAACTTGTTGCGAAAAAGGTTTGTAATTGTTTATGAAATGCATGTGCGTAACAACTTGTGAAAACAAGTTGTTGTTACTCACAACTATTTTCAACAACACTTGTACCTTTGTAAAATAGGCCCCAGAATGATTGTATTCGGATTTGAGCATTTATTTAGTTGTCATAACTACAAAATAAACATACAAAAAGAATTGTCAAATTAAGGTGCTAGTTTGTTTAGTTTAAAGTTTGTTTGAGTCGGAAGAGATTGTGGATGCTGCAAATATTGCAATTCCATAATGTAGACTAACTTGGGAGCATTATACACCCTTAGGAATAATCGACTACTTCCGTTTTAATTTCGATGTCATAGAAACTGATTTTTACTCCCGACCGTGGAAAAATTATTTTTTGTATAACCTTTGATGAGCTTTAATCCTCTTTGTTTTGGTTGCACCAAAAAGAAAAATATACTGTATATAACTATTGGAGTTGTCTGAATTATCCACACGTGGTTTCGATAAAAAATATATATATATGAGTATGCTAAGAGAGTTGTTACACCCCTACTGTGCGTTTCCTAATTCAAAGATTTCCACCCACATCAAAAATGTAGTTCAAGGAAACGAAATACTGTGCGAAGTGGAATAAATAATAAAATAATATTTTACTACATGAAACACTATTAAAAATGATCAACTTTATTTATCGGAAGATGTATTTATTCATGAATAATTACAAGGAAAATTAGTAATTAAATATAAATTACCAACTAATATAGTTATATACCATAAAGATGTGTCTAAAAATATTTTTTGTTCAAGTTGAGCTTTCCTTTATGCTATCTCTGGGATTTGATTAGCAATTAATATGAAGGTAGACACAGTGACAGTCAAGCTGCCCTTAAAGCACTTTAGAGCTCTAGAGTAACATCTCGCTGACAATGAAAAAGCTGACGAACTCGCAAGAGCAGGATCGTCAACTCTGATGAACGGACCCGAACCAGCTGTGGGCATCCCCAGATGCTTAAATAGCTCATGGTTAAAAGGGTGGGTGAAAGAACAACACAATAAACTCTGGAAGAATACGCCCAGGCAAATACATGGGAGGAAATTCATAAAAGAACCATCAGAAAAAGTAGCGAAAGAACTGCTCTCAATGAGCAGGAACAAACTACGCACTATAACGGGGCTACTTACGGGACACTTTCCCATAAAGGAGCATCTGAACAGAATAGGGCTTTATAACAGAGACCTTACATGCAGAAGATGCAAAAAGGATACCGAAACAACTCTGCATATACTAGGCAGCTGTGAGTCGCTGGACCGCAGAAGGCAGAAACTGTATGGCAGAACCCAAATGACTCCAGAAGACTTCTACAACCAACCAGCAAAGAACCTGTATGAGCTAATTAATGGAACGGATTGGATGAATAGGCTGTAGTCAGAGCACTAAGAGTATCCACAATAAGTCCAGGAGGCTGAGGTAATTACTCAAATAATAAAATATGAGAGTGGAATTTAATACTCAGGCTTCTGCAAATAGTTTGAAAAACAAATTATCCTCTAGCACGCCTGTCTGGGCCAAATTAACAAACAACAAAATAAATATAACATTGTCTCGAACGTTCTGGCCAGCAGCAAATAAATAATACTAAATTATATTATATTTGATAATGTCACTATTGTCATTTTCCACTAGGTCTTATTCAGGTGGTATCGTGGTCCCTTGAGTCTAGATTATATTTCCTAGTTAAGATATCGCACATTCGCCAGGAAGTCGAACTTGTAGTTTCCTTCCATATTTTTACATGGCTTCATCAATGACATGGTTTTAATATGCCTTTAAGGTTCACAATCGATGTTATAGAATCAGGTTTGACAGGGACGTATATAAGGGGGGGGGGTGTTGGGGGTTCAAACCCTCCCCATAGAAAATACAATGAAGGTACAATAATTTTTTATTAGCATACTGCCGCAATATGAGTATTCATCGGGATGTGGCAATAGAAATACATTCCTCAAAAATTGTGAATAATTTAGCTGAAGAGGTTGAATTTACTTTTGTGAGATTGATTTTCTGTTTTAATAAAAGCTCCAATTTTCAATCATCTATCACTTTTTAAAATAGGTGCTCCCAAATTAATAACACTGGAGTGGGTCCTAGGTCACAAAGGAATCGCTGGCAATAAAAAAGCTGACGAACTTGCAAGGGCAGGATCGTCAACACTGATGAACGGACCCGAACCATCTGTGGGCATCCCCAGATGCTCCACTAGGTCATGGTTAAAAGGGAGGGTAAAAGAACAATCCATAAAACTCTGAAAGAATACACCCAGGCAAACACATGGAAAGAAATTCATAAAAGAACCATCAGAAAAAGTAGCGAAAGAACTGCTCTCAATGAGCAGTAACAAACTACGCACTATAACGGGGCTTCTTATGGGAGACTTTCCCACAAAGGAGCACCTGAACAAAATAGGGCTGTATAACGGAGACCGCACATGCAGGAGATGCAAAAAGGACACTGAAACAGCTCTGCACATATTATGCAACTGTGAGACGCTGGACCACAGGAGGCAAAAACTAAATGGAAGACCCTAAATGATTCCAGAAGACTTCTACAACCAACCAGTAAAGAACCTGTATGAGCTAATACAGGGAACGGATTGGCTGAATAGGCTGTAGTCAGAATGATAGGAGAATCCACAGTAAGCCCAAGAGGTTGAGGTGGTGCCGGCGAAGGGACGGCTCCTTTACAAAATATATATTGTTATGGAATGTAACAATTTGATATTTTGATTTTATATCAATGAATATTATGTTCCATGTATGTGAGTGAAGAATCAGAATTCCAAATCAAACAAAATTTTATTCAATATAGTATTTATTAAATTATTTGAAAAATTCTGTTACATCATATGTATGCATGTAGACTCTCTCTCTCTCAGGGTGTTTTGGGTAAGGTGAGTTATCTAAATTTAAGGAAAAATTAAATATGATGTAAATATTAAACGTTAAGATTAAATATTAATTTGTTTACTATCTCCAGATTGCAATCCGTGTATGGTCTCCTATTCTATTACAACCTATATTAAATTAAAATTAACACAATCGCGCACAAATAGCTCCTACTTCTGGTCTCGTACTAATACGGGTACTCCTAGTTGTAATAGCTTGCTATCACATAAAAGAAAAGGCTTGTTCTCTGAACAAAAAAGAAGTTCGGTCTTGCGCAAAGCAAAGATCGTTGGTGTAAACGACTTTACTAGTTGTCGTTACAAGTTTGAGTATAAAATGATTTATATTACCAGTTTTCTTGTGATTTCTGTCTTCTGGACACTAATTATTTGTGTTAAATTGAAGGTAAGTTATGTAATCTACCTTTGATTCACTTCTCTCTTTTTTTTTTTATTTTTTTTTTTTTTCTTAACCCGCATCAACCATGATAGGTTATTAGCGGTGGTATAGTGTTTTTTTGGTTAGTCAGTATGCTGATTATTAAAATTTATATGTAGGTCACTAGAAAAAAAAAAAAATTAAATTCGTTTAAATAAGTCTATCGCTTTTAAAAAATTGATTGTTCCGGTATAGTTTTTCTTGTCTAACGCACACTTAAGGTCACTTGACACTTTGTACACTACTTTGTACTACTACTTTTCCAGTTTTCTTCCAAAACCATTTCGAAAAATCTTTTCTAACACCAAAAAAAATCTCTCTCCCCTTAGTTACCACTTAGTTACGTATCAACCTTCCAACTTTCTTTTTTTGTTTTTGTTGCTAACGAATATCCTCTCCGTTTCTTCTTTCCTTTTTTATAAAATTCCTAATTTTTGTTAAAATTTAGTTACTGACAGTTCATATTGTCTAATCAAAATAAAATGTTCATATTGACAAATGTTATTTTCTAATGTCAACCTTATCAGCTAATCTACAGGGTATATAAAATATCTTACATTAAATGTAAATAGTAATTTATTCATCTTAACGTTATTGTTCAAAATGATGGATATGACATAAATCTCTCATGTACATATGATGTAAAACTTTCTAAGATTTATCATTATTTAATTCTAATTATGAGCATCTCAATTTCAGTACAATATACATGGTTATAACCATTTCAGCAGAAGGGGGCAAAACGAAAAACGATGCTTATAGCCGGAGAGCCAGAGCCAAAAAAACTGTTTCAATTTCTAAA